>NNCF01125997.1:149943-212159 GCA_002313205.1 Laupala kohalensis | reverse complement strand
TTAAAGTTATCTGATTAAGTCATAACATCAGATGAGATCTCTGAGTCGCTATTTTCCAAACTAAGTCGTTAAGTTTTTGGCGAACATTTTCGGCGACGGAATTCAAACCCAAGACGTGGCGTAATTCGTACGGGAAACAGACAATGATGGTTCGTGTCCGTGCTACGCTTGAGGGCATCCAGACCGCGCAGCTTAAGGGAGGAAGCTACCACAAGTCGAGCCATCGCTGGTGACATCACCGACCCAGAGTCGTAATTGAGAGCGGGACCAGGCCAGATTCCCGTGGGGTCGACGCACCCTTCACTCACCACTGCAGTGTTTGATCGAGCATCGGCACGAGGTATTTTTACGAGTGTTTGTGGCATCCAACATATATCATAAGGCGCTATTGCGAAAAGAAAAGTGGGGTATTTGTTGATGATGAGGGCCAAAACTTCTGAACTATCGAACTTTCTGATTAACACAAAGTGGCCATTTTTTAAAGAAGAATGAAATTGATTTTAATTGTAAATGTAAACTGTCTAATGTAAATGTTCTCAAGATATCTAATTTATCAGTAAATTCAGTGTTAACTTATATTTGATGCTTTGGAAAGTAATGAAGCCAATTCTGTTTGTTACTTTAAAATTGTTTAATATGAATGTTTGTTGAGAAGCCTAAATGGCTAGTAAATTCAGTGTAACTTGTATTTCATGTGATAGGAAATAACGTGTGTTTTGGGGGATGAATGGGTATTTTTATAATATATGGTTTGTATGTGATTTATGTTCAGTAAAATTAATGAATTAGTTAGTCGTAAAGCATTTTCCTGTATGTGGAACACCAATATGGCTTTTTCCTTCAGATAAATAATGACGAACCCAAGTACATGTGGACCCCTGAGATAGAGCTAGCCGAGGCGCCTTCCCTAATTAATTAAATAAATAATTAATCATTACCAACAATCTAAAAAAAATTTGTTCTGCCACAATACTTACGACCTCAATATTTGGTACCACTATAGTGAATTTGAAAGTTTAAGATAGCTCATACCATATACTTGCCACCTTATACTTGAAAAATTATAATTTCCAAGTCTGTTGGAAATACATCACTACAGTCAAGTCTCTATAATTATCTACAATTTTGAACACTTCTCATCACTGAAGATAAATATAATACAACGAAATGGATTGTCACCATGGGGGAAAAAATTCTGAATTATGATGTAATATTTTTTTACCTCTTACGAGGTACTGACACCAGTGAAGAATATAATATGTATCGCACGAAATACACGTATGCTGAGTATAATCCATACATTGAAACGGTCTCGAAATTTTTTTTCTCATGGTCACTATCCATTTCATTGCATTACAAAAAACTATTTTAGAGAATTTTGAATAAAATGCAAAACAAAGAATATGAAAAGATGCCTTACGGCAATAATACTCTCAAGCAAACATTAATTAACATGCATTGAAATTTAAAGTAAAAATGTACACAAAGCAAAATTATTTAATGAATTTTACAGGGTCGCCGTGACTAGACATATTCATACCTCGATATAAAATCTTGGGGTAACAGACGACCTCACATGCTTTCTCATATCACAATGCTTTTCCAAAACACGAAATAACATCAATAGAACGTTTGGCCACCTTTTACGTGTAATCTAAGAAATCTCGTCATACTAGCACTACGAGGATCATAAGTATCTCGCATTTTATCTTATTTCGGCGAATCTACCATTGAGCTACTCATAAATCCCTCTCAGTGTCTAGTTTGTGAACCTGGAGGGGATGACTTCCCCTGCTTCTGTTGGCAAGAACTGGAGCGAGATCACACGAGCCGATTGCTGAATTTTTGGCATATGCCTTTACGATGTGACTACTATGATTTTTTTTTCACTTATATAATAGTAGATCAAATAAATCCTCTTCCTACTGGGATACGACGAAGGCAACACATTTGGGCTGCTCTTTGTAAGCTTCTAATAGTACTTACGGGCGTTGCAAGCTTTCTAATTATATGACAGGATTTTAAAAAAGAATTCGAAGAGGGAGAGTACGAAAAAGGAACCCTGCCCGGGTCCTTGGACCTGAGATAAGTGCAAGAATTGTTTGAATTTTACGAACGTGCAGATGGTTGTATGACATCAAATAAATTATCCATATTGAAGTGTACGTAAGATCTGCAGGAATTATGGTTGACAAGTTGGTTAGATAGCATGTACTGCTTTGTATATGCTAGTCTTGAAGAATTCGTTTTCGAAGTTGCTGAGATGAATTACGATTCTCGGGATCACGTAAAGTTCAATTTTTGATCTAATTGGAGTGTTACACTAGTACGAATGAAGTGGGACAGAAATTAACGGAAAAGAAATGTAAATCGACCGATATGTCAGTCTAATCTATTTTCTTTGGAGTCGCTGAGAAAGTATAGTAATCGGTCGAAAAAGAATTTTGGGACCTCTTCAGATCTATACGAATTGGTTCCACGAGAGTCTATTTTCAAATTTTTGCGATGAAGTCCAATGTCATAAGTGTATGTGTGCGTGTGAAGAACTGTCTTTATCTGTTAACTCACAAACAAATTATTGAACCTTTACCCCAAATCATTCGCAAACTCTTGCCCCTTTTTGAACAGTTTTGGACAGAATTTATTCCTCGTTGAGCTAGAAAACCCGACTTCTATAGGTGCATTTCAAAGATTATTATTCATACTAAATTGATAAAGTGGTTGAAACGTTTGATATTTATGATGTAGAAAAAAGTTGAAAAAAAATATCGAAAATTAATTCACCTCATTTTCTTCAGTGTGCAGTACTCAGAACCGACGGGGTTCCACAAGGTGACTGAAGGGAGGTAGACGAATGTGTTACCTACCGGATTTACTCGGAAACTCTTCTCCTTCCTGTTCAAACTTCAGTACAAACCTTTGCTCCGTGCAGACCTTTATCGCGGCCAACCCAACATAAAGGTTGACCGTGGGCTTCAGTATCATCGGGAATGTTATTACTAGTTCCCGTGACTATTCAGTGACCCCGAATAGTATGTTTTCAACACTAATAGCGGATATTATTAATTATTTTTCCATTATTTCCCTCTCACCCCCTACACGAATGGCATATATTCGCTCATACTTAAGCGATGACTTACGCGACATGGGGAGAGTAAATCTTCCTTTCACCCTCCTCAAAAGTGTATTCATCAGCAATATCGGTCGTTTCCAGACATTTTATCATTTTATTCGTTTCTTATCCCTCTATAGGGGTGCAAGTAATGTATTACCTATAGAGATAAATATAAATAGAGGCAACCGTCTCTGCTGAATGTACTTAGAGATGTCGCCCTCTCGCTCGCACACCTGCTTGGAGGGGCTAAGGTGTTACAGCGCAACGACTTGTGAGCAGCAGTCAGTCAGGGGAACCGAGTTCCCGCACCTAAGACGATTTGCGAAAGAGACACACATCTCTCATCGTTTTCTCATTCGGATAAACGGTGCACGAGGCTGCTGAGTCTCTGTATATGTACGTAAAATAATTGAATATATATAACCCCCTCACTGACTGCTACTCACAAGTCATTGCGCCGTAACACTTTACTCCCTCCAAGCAGGTGTGCGAGCGAGAGGGCGACATATTAGCTAAACCCAACCACGCTTTGCTGTGGCTCTGTCTGATATGAAATAAATGGGAAAACGAAAATAGGTGTACCGAAAAAACACATCATCAATTATTTATTCTGCCTTGCGTTGCTGTGGGTATGTGGAATAAAAGAGAGGAAAGAAAAACATGTGTTTTACAAATAATCATTTTTTATTGTAAAGCTAGTGAATTCATTATGTTTTTATTTGTCCGTTTTCTGCGTAAAAAATAAAGATCAGGCGGTTTACCGCCTCTGGAGCATGCGACGTACAATCATTATCTAAATTCGAAACGCACACTTTCCAAGATTGCCCTTGCGCTTTATTGATTGTCATAGCAAACGCTAGGCATATTGTAAATTGAAGTCGTTTGAACTCGAACACCATATCTATCGGAATGAGTGGTATTCGTGGAAGTAGTAAGTCTTCACCTTTATGAGGTCCAATCAGAATTATTGCTTCAACTAGATTGTTCATAGATTTTTTCGTGTGTCATTTCATAACTTTGGTTTATTGGTGTTTCGGAGTAGTATAATTGGCACTCCATTTTTCAAATTAAGAATGTGTGACGGTAATCCGGGAACATTAAGAAATCGAGAGTATTAAGAAATTCACTACTTCATTTTGGTTTATCACGGAGTCAATGGATTTGTATGTCACTGTTTCACCTGCGATATTGTTTAGAACAATGTTGTTCATATCTTGTACGTCGACATTTTTAGCGGCTAGAATGGCTCTTCCACTCAACCATGCGTGATTACGATAATTTGTTTCAATGTTTAGGAAAACCTTGTCTACTAATTCTTTTAAACTCACGATGTTGCAGAAATTATTTGGGAAGGTGATTTTTCCGGTTTCTGGATTTGTATGTGCAGTTTTCTGTCGAATGTTTCATTGATGGACCGATTTGTTGCAGTCATTCCCAATTGTGCCAACAACTTGTCGCACATTGCAAAACAAAGATCCTCAATGAAGATCAGCGCTTCATTGTATATTTCTTCTGTGAAATCCAAGCCGTGATTTTGTGTTTCTTGACGCATTCTGTGCAAAATATCTTCGGCCATGTAGTCTTTGTATTTCTCCCACAATTGCACTGGATGTGACGGGAAACATGTAGATAAAATAATTGCAAACAGCGTTCGTATTTGAAATGGATTAGAAGTGGCGGATGAATCTTCTTTGACTTGTCTCAATGATCGTCGTTTTCCAGCAAATGAAGTGCCTCGCACGCTCTCCGGAACGTATTATGTACTATACTATCCACTGTTCGTAAATGTATAAATGATGTTGGACGACGAAAGGTAATCAGAAGCAAACGTAAATAAAAGCATTCAGTGTTGTTCGGATGCACAGTGTATATTCTTCCTGAAGCATTTGATGAAAATATTCCAGGTTATCAAACTACTGCTTTGTCTCTCTTCCTTCTTTCAAAATTCTTTCGGTTTGCGTTCCAAGTGTAATAAGTCGGAATGTGTGCATACATCAAAGTTATTGCAAATTCATCTGTTTGACATAATAGAAGAAACGCTGTTAATGTTGTGTTCGGTGGATTTGTTACTCTGTCCCGCATGATGAAATACACTCTTCGTCCGTTTTCAAGATGGACAGCAAGATGAATGACAGTTGAATCCCTCTCGTGGTTTCGAAATCCTTAAATTCGCCACACAAAATCTTTGCTGCTGATATATCTGCCGATTTGATATTGAGAAATTTCATCTAAATTATTTCTTGTTGAAACTCCAAACACTGCTATATCGTTGCCTTTGTTGACATATTTACCAATTGTCCCGAAATGTGGGAGTGCATATTATCAGGATTGCAGTAGCCGGAATATACTTAGAATTCGTCTTTAGGATTCGTTGTGTGCGAAATTCGGCTTGCAGCGTTTCAGAGCGAGTACAGCGAAGTGAACTTGGCTAGGTTCAGCGAGGTAATGCTTGTTAGGTTGCCAAGGTCTTGGCTCTTGCGCGGAGACATCTGACGATCTGGGCCCATATCAGACCTGATACGCCCTTCAAGGGGCAGGTTTTGTGGATGCCGCTATGGAATATTTATTTGTTTACGATGTCCACGTATTTACGGTACAGTGCATTGCATAGAATCTATAGTGGACCGTATGTTTGTTTGTGATTCCTTGCATGGAGTCTGTTGGCCTTGGAATCTGCTGGCCATGGAATTCGATGTCATGACTCGAGATTCTCGTGTATGGAAGGCCATGCCGTTGAAGTTTGGTAAATAAACACGCATGGCGGGTGCCTTACAATTTGTGTCGAATACGTGTTTACTCGATGCATAGGAAACGGTGTTCCTGTATCAACTATTTTGATGCGTGCGAGCGTAGTCGATAGGCGTGGGCGTAATCAGGGGAATAGTTGCATGAAGAAGACGATGCGGGTGTGCATGCTTCGCCTAGTATGTGGGGACTTCCCACATCACATCACTGCGTTCAAAAAAATTAACCTTTAATTTTTAACAAGGACAAAGTAAAAAGAACGCCGCCCGAGGAACACATCTCAAGGAAAAAACAACCCTGGCTCTGGATTTTCAACATGGATGGATATCCGAAAGAACCTTATCCAAATCGGGTATCTTCGGGAAAAAAACTGCTTGAGACGCCGCCTTTAGTTTCCTGGTTGGTTAGTTTGTTTGGACGTAGTCCAGAGTGGGTGTTATATGGGTTTGTTATCTTCGTGGGATTATCAGAAGATGTGGATGCTAGCAGAATGTGCTGAGTCTGGGAGATGTGCTTGGCGAGGATGCTGGGCGAGGATGATGTGTTGGACCAAGATGCTGGGCGAGGATGATTGCTGAGTGAGGATGTGCATCTCGTCGTCGGATTCTGTTCATCTCGCGGCAGGACTCTGTTCATCTCGTTGGCAGTTTTTTGGGAAGAAGAAAATTGAGTTGTTAGTTTTGCATTTAATAGTGGTTGCCGCACTGGGAGCTTGGAGAGGTTGGGTTGAACGTGTTTCAACCTTAATAATTATGTTTGCTTCAACTTAAAATGTCTCTTCCAATTGGGATAGTCATACGGGTAAAACGCATGGTGTCTCCATTCATGGTTGAGGTCAATTCTGCTGACACATTCACAATTACGAGATATTGACAGAGGTTTTTTCCATTTAATTACTGGTCTGTAGTTTCATAGCATTAGTTTTTAATGTTAGTAGAGACTGGAAATTTCACCATCCTTGATCATCAGACAGTATTTATTTACTGCTGGGTTCTCAAGAGGAATAGCTTTGTTTCTGCGTCGTTACATACAATAATAGCCATGTGTTATAAAAATATTTTCCACATTTGAATTATACAGGTTGTGGGTATAATACGCTTGCATTGCTAGATACTGGCTACTGTTTACATGTTGCTGGCAGTACTGTGCAGGACGGTTTGGTCTGGTCTCCTTATTGAAGAAAGAGAAAGAAAACATTAATAGCGACATTGACAAGTAATAAGCAGTTGTGTTCGTTTGATTCAGTAATAATAGAAGTCGGGCTTCTCATTAAACTTTATTCTTCTGCCTGATCTTGTGTGACTCCCAGGCGGGGGTTTCGGTGTCGCTTCTTTGTCTTGTTGAGTGATGTTTTCTAGGGGTTGTACGTGAGTAGTATTTATTGGGTCCGCCGTGACGAAAGTAGGTTTGACGCGGTACAAGCTCACTCGTACGTTTTTTTCGTTGATTTTGATTGTAATTGTCTTGTTGTCCTCAGATTTGGACAGTACTTCGTACGGTCCGTTATAAGGGGGGACAAGCGTTTTTCTGAACGGGGTGCTACGTAGGAATACGTGTGTTGCATTCTTTATTTCTTTGTGGATAAACGGTTGTCGTGTTTGTAGCCTTGGTACGACTGGTTTAATTTGCCGTATGTGGCGTACCAAGTCTTGGACATAGGTCGTTGTCGGGTGTGTGTCATCTTTATTGTATTGATGAAAAATATCGCTAGGTAGCGTGAGTGTTTTTCCGAATACCAGTTCCGCAGTTGAAGCGTTTAGGTCTTCACGGTGCGCGGTACGGAAACCCAACATGATTACGGGTAGAGCTTTACTCCACCCGGTGTCATGCGACATCAAGGCGGCTTTGAGCTGTCTATGGAGACGTTCGACCATGCCGTTAGATTGAGGGTGGTACGCGCACGTTCTGTGTCGGCTGATACCAAGTCGTTGCATTAATTCCCCGAATACTTGACTTTCGAATTGGCGTCCTTGGTCAGTAATGATTTTGGTTGGTACTCCGTATCGAGCAATCGACCCGTGTAGAAGTGAGTCGGCAGTTTTTTCCGCTGTTATGTCCGTCATGGGGATGACTTCGGACCAACGTGTAAATCTATCAATAACCGTTAGGGCATATCGATATCCCTCGGAGTGCGGTAGTGGTCCGACTATGTCCACATGGATTGTGTCGAAACGGTCTTCAGGCGGTTTGAAAGATGCGAGTGGTGAGATGGTATGTCGGTAAACCTTGTTTTTCTGACATTCTAAGCAGGTATCTGTCCAGTTTTTTATGTCCTGGTTGATGCTGGGCCAGAAATATTTATCTTTTATTAGACGTGCAGTTGCTTTTTGACCTGGATGCGATAAATTGTGTGTTTCGTCGAAGATCCGTTTTCGAAGGTTGGCTGGGATTAAGGGGCGGCCTGCCTTACAGATTAAAGTCAAATCTGAGTTGGGGATTGTCTCCTGAACGTACCAGTGTGGTTTCAAAGTTATTAATTTTTGTATTTCTGGATCTTCGAGTTGAAGCTGTGCGAATTTAGAAGTATCTTGTAGTAATATTATTTCGACACGTGACAAGTCGTCGGCAACGATGTTCCCGTTACCTTTTATATGTCTAATGTCGGTAGAAAATTGTGCTATGAACTGAAGCTGATTGAGTTGTTGCGGAGGTAGTTTTTCTCGTTTTTGGCGGAATGCATGAGTTAAAGGTTTATGGTCCGTGTATATGGTAATTTGAAAACCTTCGAACCAATGCCTGAAATGTTGCACGCTTTCGTAGATTGCTAATAGTTCACGGTAGTAAGCTGGCATTTGACTTTGCTTCGCGGTTAGTTTTTTACTATAGAAGGAGAGGGCCTGCCATTCTTGGTCTACCTGTTGTTGTAGGCACGATCCAACATGAGTCGCAGACTCGTCAGTGAATAGCGCCAACGGTGCGTTGCTGCGTGGGTGCATTAAGGTGACTGCGTTTGCTAGGCTCTCCTTGCAGTCCGCGAAGGCTGCTTTCAGGGTGTCCGTCCATGGGAATGGTTTTGTTCCGTCTTTTCTGCCACCGGAGATGGCGTCGATTAGAGCGGCCTGAGGCACCGCTGCTTTTGGGATAAATCGCCTGTAAAAGTTTACGACGCCGAGGAACCATCTCATACCTCTCATGGTGGTAGGTTGTTCCATTGCGCGGAGCGCGGTGACGCGGTCCTCTGGAGGGGTTTATGCCTTTGGCGTCAATGGTATAACCGAGAAAGGTCAGTTCTGTGACGCCGAAGGTTGACTTCTGTATGTTTACTACTATCTCGTGCTCTCGCAGCCTCTGGAACAGCATCTCTAGGTGATGTTTATGTTCGGCTGCGTTCTCGCTAAACACAAGAATGTCATCGATGTATACATATACAAAAGGTAGACCAGTGGTTACTTGGTCCATGAATCGCTGAAACGTTTGTGCACTGCATTTTAGACCGAACGGCATTTGTAAGTACTCAAACGAGCCTATAGGTGTATCTATGGCCGTTTTCTCTATATCTGCAGAGTTTACTGGTATCTGGTGGTACGCTTTCACCAGATCGATTTTAGAGAAAATCTTTGATCCCGCAAGGTTGTTGGCAAAGTCGTGTATATGACGCATCGGATACGCGTCTGGTACGGTCCGGTCATTGAGTCTCCGGTAGTCTCCACATGGGCGGTAAGTACCGTCAGGTTTCTTGACTAGGTGGAGCGGTGATCCCCATGGGCTACGGGAGTGTCGGACTATACCGGCTTTAACCAAGTTTTCAAATTCGTTTTTCACGATTTTCAGTTTCTCCGGGGTTAGTCGACGTGGTCTGCACGTGACAGACGGGCAGTGGTTGGGATGTAGTGCATCGTGTTAGGTCTAGTGCAAAATTTTCCAGATGGCTTAGTTAGATCGGGGAATTTATTGATTATTTCAGCGAATTCATTATCCTGGATTTTTTTTATTTTTATTTCGGCGCATTTGCATGCATTGAATTTTGTACTTGTCGAAATTCCCGTTAATTGATCGCTGAGTTTTCCGGTTCCACAGTTTAATATAAGTTCGTAATGGGACAGGAAATCTGCACCTAAGATGGGATCTTGTACGTCGGCTACTGTGAAGTTCCAGGCATATTCTCGGCGGAGGGTGAGATTTAATTTTAAATGAGCAGTTCCAAAGGTTTGGATGTCTGTGGAGTTGGCTGCATTTAAGATAAGTCCGGTGGGAGTTGTATTTGTTTTCCAGTGCTTCCTTGGAAATATGGAGACATCTGACCCTGAATCAATTAAGAAATGTAGACCGGTACTTCGCTCGTATACGTAGGGGCGTTTTCCCATCAATCTGTTACAGAAACTAATTTTGGGGTCGCAAGCATGCACACCGCCCTTCAACTTTGGGTTGGAGGGCGGCTGTCCAAGTTTTTTTGGTAGTTGCAGGGTTGGAGGCATCGTTTTGCGTCGTTTCCGAATTTTGCGTGGTACCAACATATATCGCGTGGCTTGTCAACGTTCGAACGTGAACGTGAGCTTCGCTGGTCGTTGCGGTATGGCGAGGGGTTTCGCTGGTAATTACGGTTCGTACTTTGCATTTGCAGTTCGGCCATTTGTTTTGTTAAGGTCGTTAGCGTTTGTAAAATGTACTCCACACGTGGGTCAGTGGGAGGTACAGGTGCCGTTTCTCGAGTGGCTACTACGGTACTCGGGGTTTGGAGCGCCATTGCAATTTTGTCGGCGAAGGTGGCCTTCTCCGCTACATCATTGGCGCAACTTCCTGCTAAGATTGTTCTGACTTGGACGGGAAGGGCTCTCATCCATATTTCAGAGATGAGGGTATTGTCTTGGTCGTCAGGACCAGCTAGGTTTCTGAGGTGACGTAGGAACTGTGATAGGGTACGATCACCGATGGCTTCTGATGAGAGTAGCCTATCTATTCTCTTTGTTTGCGAGTTTGCATATTGAGTTATAAGGAAGGATTTTAAGTGGTCATACGCCGTATTGTCATACGGTGCCAATAATTTTTTCATCGATCGTGAGTAGGGTGGGGTTATCAAGGTTGCTAACTATGGCAGCGTGCTTTTGGAACGGGGAGGTAATGCCTCTAACTGAGAAATGGGTTTCTACATAGTTAAACCAGGCTTGGGGCCTGTCCTTTCAAAAATGTGGCATAGGAAATGTCGTTGCGATATGGTCGCGGGAAGACATGGTCGGAGTCTCAACGTCTTCAGCAGGCATTGTAAATAAAATGAGATTCCTGGATAATTTGGAAGAACGAGAAAAAAGATATTGTTAGTAGTTGCCAGGAACCTGAAGAGAAATAGAAGAGTATGAGTAACACACAATGATAATAATATAATAAACTAAAATAATAATAGCTAAAAACTGTAAAGGGGTTTTGTAGCGGAACGTTGGTTGAATGCGATTGAACTTGTATATGCGTGATCCCAAAAACACAGGGAATAGCGAAATCGAATCGAAAGGTAATTCGTAATTCGAATTAAAGCGTGAAAGAACAAAGGGGTCGCCAGCTTTTATTTATCTAGCAGCAGCAAATAAAGGTTGGAATTGAATCAGAAGGTTGGAATTGCGTGAACAAGAACGAGGGAGTCACCAGCTTTTATTTATGTAGCAGCAGCAAATAAAGGTTGGAATTGAATCAGAAGGTTGGAATTGCGTGAACAAGAACGAGGGAGTCACCAGCTTTTATTTATGTCGTGTAGTGTAGAGATTTGACTGGTTTGCAACGAAACCTCTGCTTCCACAAGATAAATAAAATTTCCAAGCTAATCCTTCAAAGGTAAAAATCTTTATTACTTTAATGAGAATCTAACTTGGAACAAGATAAATTAAAGGGTTGACACAGTACGACAAATTGACGGTTTTATGTTCCGTTTAAACTGATTTCTCACGTATTGGCACTCGTGGCAGTGCTCTGCAAGGCTCGGCGGTCTTCTGCTCGTAAGTGCCGGCGGTGAGGAACTTTGTCGCTGCGTCTTGCGTTGGGCTTCGAATCCTTGGGCGTCGCGTCCTGAGGGCAGGATTTTCCTCAGGGTTGCAGCGCCGTCGAGGTCGAGCTTCGGAGTTGCCTTCTTGAACGTAGGTTCTTCAGAATCCAATGTCGATGAAGTTTGAGTAGATTTCTGGTAGCGGAGCGTGGCTCACGTTCAGCGTTTTGTGGTTTCTTCAGAACCGTTTGAATATGCGTCCCGAAATGTGGGAGTGCATATTATCAGGATTGCAGTAGCCGGAATATACTTAGAATTCGTCTTTAGGATTCGTTGTGTGCGAAATTCGGCTTGCAGCGTTTCAGAGCGAGTACAGCGAAGTGAACTTGGCTAGGTTCAGCGAGGTAATGCTTGTTAGGTTGCCAAGGTCTTGGCTCTTGCGCGGAGACATCTGACGATCTGGGCCCATATCAGACCTGATACGCCCTTCAAGGGGCAGGTTTTGTGGATGCCGCTATGGAATATTTATTTGTTTACGATGTCCACGTATTTACGGTACAGTGCATTGCATAGAATCTATAGTGGACCGTATGTTTGTTTGTGATTCCTTGCATGGAGTCTGTTGGCCTTGGAATCTGCTGGCCATGGAATTCGATGTCATGACTCGAGATTCTCGTGTATGGAAGGCCATGCCGTTGAAGTTTGGTAAATAAACACGCATGGCGGGTGCCTTACAATTTGTGTCGAATACGTGTTTACTCGATGCATAGGAAACGGTGTTCCTGTATCAACTATTTTGATGCGTGCGAGCGTAGTCGATAGGCGTGGGCGTAATCGGGGGAATAGTTGCATGAAGAAGACGATGCGGGTGTGCATGCTTCGCCTAGTATGTGGGGACTTCCCACAAACTCATTATCTATTGTGGGATCTGGTTTTTCCGCTGTTATCACTTTATCGATTTCATTTTCATTTATCTTCACAGTAAGCCATGTAAGAATGTGCGCATATGGCAATCCTCTTTTTTGCCACTCCACAGATTACATTGTGTATCTCCGAAAACGTGCAGTGAAGTGATGAAATCAATTAATGTCTTCAGCTTTTGTTTGAAAACGTGTGCTGTTATGTCGTGGAGATCTGTAGGAGTTTGTTCTTAAAGTAGTCACTCTTTTATTTCATCCCATTCTGGATTGCATGTAAATGTAATGAAAAGATCAGGACGACCATTTTTCCGCACATACGTAATAGCGTCCTGCGCATATTCGTGCATATGTCGCGAACTACCAGTATATGTGCCAGACAATATCGTGATCTTTCCTATGTTGCTTATATCTCCATCATTACCTATCGCGTCTCTCAATTCTTCTGATCTCAGTTTGTTTCGATTGAGTCTGATGAATTGTAGTCATTCGGATTTTATTTTCGTGTACATATCGACGATGCTCTGATGGAAGAGCTGACGGCATTTCAGAATATGGTTATCTTGATTTGCTCGTATCATAATCCGAAAGGAATAATAATTCATTGAACTAACTTTTTTGCCTGTGTGTTCTCCTGTGACTGTGTTTATCATTTTGATGTTGAAATGATAACCATCTCGACCGTTTGGAAACATAATTGGATATTGCAATGGATCATAGCATCTATGAGTGTCTGAAATTCTTTGTTGTCGTTTATTTCTGCGCTCCAAAACGATATCGCGAGGATGAAATTCTTCTCCAACCATGACAATTGCTACCTCATCAATTGTTGACGCGTTATATCGTATGGCAAGAGATAGATCGCATTGGCTTGTGTTTGATCAGCACGAATAACAATTCTATGGCTGTCTGATGGCATGAGATCGATCGCATTTTTTAACATAATTAAATTATTTTTGTCATATAACATTTTTTTGCAACGACTTCCTTGATATTCCTTCCGATTCCAGTAGAGATTTGGCAGCGTGCATACAATTGGTCATTTTCATCTCTGGTGAAGTAGATTTGGAGAAATGTATGGTTAACGCTGGGAAGAGGAAGCAAAGCTGTGATAAATTTATCCCTGAACTTTAAATGTCGGCATAAAATACTCCGCTATAACGTTAGTGCCGAATGAAGTCATCTGAAAACAGGAATTGCAATGTCTGATGTTTTTGAGGAAATGTTTTCAATCAGTAAAAACTAATAAAAGAATAATTTGCAAGAAAACTACTTTTAATGTCATTATCAAAAAGTCAGTGCTCTGTTAGGTATAACAAATCGAATAGTCTAGTAAAAGAATTTCAATATCAGTTACTTTGTTGGAAACAGAATGAACATTATGATGAAACATTTTTATTTTATTTTCTCGAAGGACGCAATTGAATTCGGATGGTTGAGGAGAATTTAATAAAATTGTCATCTTTGAGCAACACATCGAAACTCCGACCGCAAGTTATAATCATGTTTGGGGGCGCAAGGAGTCGTGGATGGGTCAAGTGAAACAGATTTGGACGGAAGAGGTGAGATAGGAGCAGAGACAGGACAGGAGCTGGAGATGAGGTAAGAGTGGGGAAAGATGTAGAAAGTGACGAGGTAGCAATAGGGGAGGGATGTAGCAATAGGGGTGGGTTGTAAAGGGACTGGTGGAGGAAGTGAGGTGAAGTATGTAGCTAAGAGAGAAGCGAAGCGTTGTACTCCAGACGGTCTCAGGTGAAGTCCATGTCGGGTCGCATAAAGGTGGGGGTGTAGATCAACAAAAGTGATGTCTGTGTCTGCCAGGTGCTGTCTTAGTGCGATGTTTGCGTTGTTAATTTCGTTATTTAAGAGTTGTATGTTGTAGCGTGGTGCCAGGCTAGAGAGTACAGTGATAGTGCGTTGGGAGGTCTTTTTGAGTTTCTGCAAATGTTCACCAGGGTTGAATTGACATCTCAGATTTATGTCATTCTGCCTACCAATAGTTATTAGTGTCCCGCTCTGTGCGTTTTTTCGTGACAGTCCAGTCCTCTGATAACTTCGGCCAAATGAGCATATGGGGATGAAGAAACCGGTCACGGAGAAGTGGTTGGGAACAATTTTACGCACAATGGAGGACATGGGAATCAGGTAAAATTGGAACGTTGGATTTTTTCGTCGAAGTATTGCCTTTCATAGTGTTGGGCAGCACAATTTTATGTTTTTGAATGACTTCTGACCAGTGAGGGGTTTGAGGGGAGGAGGGTTAACGGGTTTGGATACGGAATAGGATGGGGTGAAAGCAGTGCGAGGGGTGGGTAGAGGGTGGAAATTGGGACATGTCCTCTAACACGCTAAACCTATTTTGTGTCAAGAGATGGGGTGGTGTATGTGTTTTGGATGGAACCGTGTCGGTACAAATTCCTAACTGTTGTCCAACCGCCGTTAGTGTTTTTATTGACGTACTCCGGAGCACTGATACGAGTATCGATATTTTGCACAAAGTGTTTGTAGATTGTCTTTGTTGTGACTTTGGGACAAAAGCAGATGTGAAACAAGAAAGCCAACTACTACTAATAAATCGGGTAGATATTTTTTTACAATGAAATAATTTGAATGCTCGATTGAAAGTGTGAATAATTCAAGTGGAAATGTCACCAACCAAAAGGTACTAACTAATTTACGAAAGAAAGAAATAAAAATAATTTTCATTCCATTACGTCCACTAATGTGTATAAAAGAATCCCGTATGAATATACAAAACTTCGTGTGACTCATCAATAAACGAATTCCTCATAACTTCTAGTTCAATTTGTGTAGGGGCTAAACTTTGAACATTTCTTTTCTTTCCCTCCTAAAAAAAGAAACTTGCTTGGGGTGACACGTACGGAAGCAAATAACGAAAAGAAAAATCACCATTGCACGCACGTGTTCTCAATGTAAACAACGCAACAGATCTGAAGTATCGTTAGTAGTTATGTTCTATGCCGTTAAAGTAAGATCAGCCATTTCCGGTTAGACACTGGCCCTTACTGCGATGAGACACTCAGGGCCACTGTTACAAGGCAGAGTTAACACCCGTCTAACTGACGGGATAGCTGACATGGACGAACGTTAGACCGTTCGAACCTAACTGATGTACACTGTTACAAAGCAGCAAGCGAGGGATAAACGACACGGGCTAGCTAGCACTTGTCCAACGTTAGTTGGCAGTACCGAACAAGCGATCTCTACGTAATCGAGATACCTTACCAGATGTTATGTTGGTCACACGTGAGCGTGTGCAAAGTCTTACGAAAGTTTCCGCAAATGTGATTGGTTGTATTTTACGTAGATACAAATATTTCCAGAGTGTTGTATCGAGGTAGTTATTGGGATACGTGTTTGCGAAGTTGTTTTCTGATTTTTGGTATATTTCGACTTTTGACTCTTCTAACGGTTTCTTCTTTTTGTTTTTTCGGCACAGTACCAGTTTTCTCGATCTTTTTGGTGAGAATGACTACGTTTTTGGGTATTATTCTTCCTGATTTTTTGGCGACGAATGTTTTTTATTTTTTGACCAAGGCGACAATTTCTGGATTACGGCACTTATTTTAAATCACATGGGATAGAGCACTGTATAAATGGATTTTCCATCAATAATGTTAACTTGTTCTTTTTTCTCTTTTCATCATAACCTTACCATTGTTTGTAATGGTACAAAATTCTTGAATAAGGTAAATTTATTTTAGTTAATTTGTTTTCATCTGTGTCATTATCAACGTATTATTTCTATCAGAATCAAGCATCTTATCCCTGAATTTCAGTATTAAGTTGGAGCTAGTTGTAACACATATTTGTATTTCATTCGCTAAATATCTTTTATTCAATCATTTCTGGTAAAATAGTATTGTTTTCTGGTTTCGATATCAACCTTGATATTAATACATAGTGTCTCTTTCTGAACTATTAATCGCAGAAAACTTTTTTAACCACTTAGTGCCTTTAGAACTACATAATAAGAAATCATGGAAATCATTGTGACATACACTAATAATAAAATACAGAAAAGTGAATAGCATTTGAATGATAAAATACAGTAAAGTGAAGACAATTTAAATTGTGAAAATATTAGATGAATCTATTTGAAAATTGGAAGAAAAATGTGTGTCTATAGAAAGTAATTGAACGTACATGAATAAGTATTCTTGTGGTAAATCAGTGCTCCGAGTAAACTGGTCAACGCTTTTAAATATATGGTGTAGTCTGGGAGGGAAAAGAACGATGGGAACCAGGAAAGTCTTAACTTTCGGAGGTCACCTCTTAAGGTGAGGTGAAGGCAATCTGTCTGATGTTTAGATTCCAAATTTTCATTAGGATGTCAATGTTAGGGTTCTTCAGAATTTTGTTGAGTGCATCGAGTTGTATTCTAAAATAAAATTTACTTTCTATTTCTAAAATTTTGACATCTATGAAAGAGTGGGGAGTTGATGAGATGCAAAATGTGAGAAAGTGTGTTTCAGTACATGTATGTGTTCTTTAAATCTAATCCAGAATGTTCTGCCAGTTGACCAATATATTAGGGAATAGCATTCATCATTAGAAAGAGAGTATACTCTACTGGAGGTAAATTTTTTAATTTACAACATTAATACTATATTCAAGTCTACTTTCATTATACAAGCTCAAGCAAATTAGACTGATTTCCTTACAGTACACATTCATTTTTCAATTCTTCACAGCATTCATGAACATTTTTTCAAGTAAACTAAAAATTTTCTTCTTAACATTGGTTACTTGTGTAAACTACAAACTATGAAAATTTGAAATTGCTATATTAAATCATTTCAAAATCTCAATTCCAATAATAAAGGAAAACCCAGAAGGAAATTATTTCATGACCCATTTTAATATTCCAAGTTTTTGTCAGAAGTATGTCCAGAGAAATATTTTTATTATATTCATCTTGAGAACATAATACCTAGATTGACGAGATAAAATACTTTCTTTTAAATATAGACAGTGTTGATGTCTCAGTCTAACACTAATAGTAAAAAAATTCGAGCACAAGCTTGAAATATCTTTTCTATCCATCATGCATGTTAATTCTAATTTAGGGAAAAAGAATAGCAAATAACACAATTTTTTAATTTGGACATGAAAATAATAAAGAATGAAATTAAATTTATTGACAAAAAATATGTACAATAAATACAGTTATACACATTTTTTGTATTGTATTATAATACAGCAAAATGTTCATTCACCACCCTTCTCCTTACACCAGCATTTCCTTGGTAACAAGGTGGTGGACATGGAATGGCTCCCAAATCCTCAAGAACGTGCTCATGAGGTGGTGGTTCTTCATTTGCATTCACTGCAATATTGCAGTAGCACAAACAATTACCAGACTCTTCTGAAGACACACATTCATCCCTCTTCCATACACAGAAACACCTTTCCACCGTATTTCTGATGCAGACATAAGATTCTTGGTATAATGTCTGAAAAGAGTAAAAATTATCATCATGACGGTACGTCTTGCACTTCAGGTAGTGTACCAGGTGCTGCTGATAATTCATGAAATTTTAAATATTGTTATCTATTCTGCTTAAGATCAAAATGATTATTGTAACTAATTCATGAATTATTAAGCATTAAAAATGTAAATAATAAAATATACCATTTAAATAGAAATAACCTACTTGAAAAATGGTTTCTAGTTTGTAACCAAGTTATTTAGTTTTGATACAGTTTTTATTGAATAGTTTTAATTGTCTGGAAAGGTAAAGCAAATTTCATGTTTTTTTCTATATTCATTTGTGAAGAATATGATTGTGTTGGAATGTACATGTGAACTTCAAAACTGTTCCTTCTGAGGCTTGATGTATAAAGTCCCATTCCAATTCAAGAGTTTTATTTCAATATTAGCCCCACAAGGTTTAAAAATAGCAAGCAGAGTTCATAGATAATTGTTTATTACTTCATTTTAAAAAATCATGACATTAAAAATCAGTCACCTGCTCACTCATACTACCTTACACTGACGTAAACTCTTTTCGTCTTCTATTAAACTTTTCAACCATCCCATCGTACGGAAAAATTCTGTCCAACATTTAATATTCAAAATCCCTTGAGGACTAATTCACGAAATATTAATAAAATATCTAATTTCATGAATATGACAACATAATTACAGTCGAAGTAATTTACTTGATTGCAAACACATTACACCCCATTTTAAAATTGTGACAGGTACAACCAACAGATAAAAACTTACTTCAGCTCTAGTGGTAAGCAGGTAAGGCTGAACTGCATACCCACAGTCTCCTAAAAGCCACATCCCAGGATATTCTCCTCCAGCAAATCCGTTGTGCAGATTGCTATTGGAGAATATCATCAAATCATGGCTGGAACCAGGCCATTTGCAAACCATGTCCATGATGCGCAGCTCAGCATCACAGACAACTTGCACATTCCGAGAAAAGTAATCTTTTCTGTTACTGAATAGTTCTGCGTTGTTGTCTCTTACAATAAGAAAATGCATGACACATTCAATAACAGAAAGCTGGAGGTTGGTTATGTTTAATACCAAATTCCATTGAGAATAATTTATCAAAAGACAAAACATTTGGAATTCCACATTAATTATACCTGGTGACTGGATCTTAATGTGGGTGCAATCTACAGCACCAACGACTCTAGGAAAATTGGCAATTACCAAGAGCCTCTCTGTAGATTGTGGCATTGTATAAAGTCTTCGAGTTTCCTTGCGAGGGAACAACACACCTAGAGAAAAGGGGTTATAATACACAGATCAAAACAGTAACTTCAACCATGTAGATTAATCTTACCTCCCAAATCACTCTTCCAGACACAGACTCACTCACACCACAAAAATCAGCAACTGGCAGAATCATACCACCAGATGCAAAGTACCTCAAACCTATAAGTACTTTGCATTTTGGA
Source organism: Laupala kohalensis (assembly GCA_002313205.1). NCBI lineage: Eukaryota > Metazoa > Arthropoda > Insecta > Orthoptera > Trigonidiidae > Laupala > Laupala kohalensis. The sequence continues at coordinate 192,532 of NNCF01125997.1, read as the reverse complement.
GACATTGCATGGTTCCTGTATTAGGGCAAATGATACCAAAGAAGTGAGACAGAAAGCAAAACAATACAATGCTAGAACCATAACAGGTTCTGGTACTCACTTTGTGATTCACTCATCACATAGTAATAAATCATCATAAATTTAGTATTCACATGAAGTGACGTGACGATAAAACTAATAACTTAACAAGAAACTGAACGAGTAAAATTTAAGAAGTGAAATATGATTATTCCTCATACTTTTTGAAACTCAAAAACAATATGAAATAAAGTTATCCGAAATTCTCACTTTTCTGTAGCTGACGAAGTATCATCTTGAAGCATTTCCAAAACATCGAAAAATACTTCTTTTGACAATCTGAAGCGAAGTGCAAATTCACTATCGCTCAGATCCACAGAAAAATCTGGGCGATGTCGGAAACGACTCGGAACTCGAACAATAAAGTCAAGAAGCATGACATTTGCCTCTCCGTCATCGTGCAGGTTCCATAAACCGAGATCCATACTCGATACGCAAGGAAAAAATACTCGAAAACACAAATTCACCAGGAAACAACACACGACAAACAATATGGCGGCGTGTCGCTGGTATCGACTTCAAAATTTTTAGCCAATCACATCGCTTAGCCGCTGCGGCCGTCACAGTTAAACCTGGTTAAACCCACCCCGGTCGATGGGTTTAACTTTATACTGGCTTTTGGAAAGTTGAACCAAGGAGTTAGGCCATTTCGTGTACATGTAACAGTGGTATTGAGTGGTATTCTGAGTTAGACGTGGTATAACGTTAGGCTGCCTGCCTTGTAACAGTGGCCCTCATAAACTTATTTATATTTAACTCTATATATGGAGACTCCTCACAGTTGCGTTGTGACGAACGGTAATGCCACCTTTCGTACTTTAGAGCGAAAACAATTTCTGGGTTTCCAGTGGCAACACTGATAGTGAGCTGTCTGTTGCGAAAATGGCTACGGCTAGTGTTGCTGTTGGACCTTGGAATGATAATAAGAAGCACAACGATAGAGAAAGGTAAAATAAAGCTGTTTCCAAATATTTTTGCAAATTGACATCTATAGCTGATTCTAAAGTATTGACATGTCTCTGAAGTTTGTAAATAGTGGTATCCAGGTAAGGTTCCTTTAACCTATGGTGCAGATCCATATGTTTAAGATGTGTGTAAGTAGTGACAGATCGATTAGTTCTTGTAATCTAATGCTAGTTTTGAGCTATTTTCATGTGGTATGTAGTGTTTCCAAATAATACAATTATGGAAAATACTATCTCCTTTATAAGAAATCATATCTTTTCAGATGGATATGTATTTATCCTGCTTACATAAATAGTAAGAAAACACTTGCACAAGGAAGGTGTGTTCCGAAAGACAAGGTAAATCTTAATTCATTGATAAAATATTTATTTTGTTTCTAAATATTTTTGTTTCTCTAGAGGAATTTGTTAGCATCATTATTGACTCTGTCTTAAATGAATTCCCGACATAAAAATTAATCCAAATAATGTTAGTTTTCATGTATCACACAAGGTTACCTCACAAAATCTGTTTGAAATTTTATTGAAATACCTAGTTTAAAAAGGAGCCTACTTCATTTTTTATTGCTATATAAAAGGGAGAAATGAAACCTTTTTAAAGTAATATTTTCAGAAGAATTTTGTAAAGTGTAAAAAGCCCATGTCAAAAGTCTTTGTTCCCACTTTTTTTTTTAGTTGAAACGTCTATTCCTGTTTTTTATTTTGGAAATTTGCTGAGGATCAACTGTTTTTTGCATTCAACAGCAGTGGGATGTCATGTGAACATTCCATCTAACTTGGTATCACCTTTCCATTCTTTTCCATCTTGATGGGACCTGATAATCATTAGCTGCATCAAAACTTTCTGAAAAGTAGTTTAAATTGGAGTGTAAAAAGCTACTCTTCAAGCTGTAGCAACCAAACTTCTGGAACTTTTCAAACATAACTCTCACAATATTTTTATAGTCTGGCCACTTCATTTTCTCCAGAAAGTCAGTTACAACAATTTTTAAAAGCATTCCAAGTCTGTTTTAAATATTTTTCCATTTCTTAAAATTTTCTTCTTTTATTAATGTTTTTATATTGGGCCCTATCAAAACGTCCTCCAACTTTGCTTCAGATAAGCCTAATTCAGCAGGTATGGCTAGTCCATGGGGGGAATGGGGATATTGGTGACAGAATACTTCTATGAGAAATCTCGTTTATATTTTTTTCATTAAATCATTGCACTTTGCACAATCAAAAGTAACAGATATCACTATGTTTCTTGGGCTCTTTCGAAATAGAAAGAACGCTTGTTTCCTTGAGATGTCTAAGTTATAAATGACTAAACAGACTTGGTGAAGGGTCCAAGACTTGTCTTGGTCCACTTATTGTATACCAAAAGAAGCAAAATACAATGTTTTATCAAAATCTATAATATTTCATTGCTTATCTTTAAGTAAAATTGAATCGTTTATACATTTTTGGGGGGGAATATACACAATCTTTCAGTTAATACAAAATGCAACATATGACATAAATAATCCAGTATGAACTGTATTATGTTACATAAAAGTGTTATATTTTGAACCAGACCAAATGCACTAGAATTTCACTATTATATAAAATATTCATCAGAGTAAACCACAGCAGATGTTTGAAATTACTATCTTGCACTTGCAAATACAAAAGAAATTTAAAATATTTAATTCGTTTGTAAATACTGTTCCTTACAACATGTACTTTTTTCTTTTTTTATCAATTATTACAAAATAAGATGACATTTGTGAGAAAACCTTACGTGATGGAATTTTTAAATTATTTTTCTGTGTTCAGCACCATATAATCTATAAAAATCACTTTTTACTTTTAGAACGTCCATCGCAGATCTGTGTAACAAATATTGTGAGTTATGAAAAATTGGATGTATCCAAAATTTGCTAATCATTTCATGCAATTCTCAGTATTGATCAAACCTTTTCTATTGACATATTTCCATTATTTATTTATATATTTAAACCATTTTTAGCATATAGATATCAATGTATATATAATTATTTATTTTATTTCACATGATTCATCCTATGCAAAATAAAATACCTTAATTTTTGCAGTTCAAAAATATAAGCTTTGTAATTTGTCAGTATGAGTTCAGTATGTGTGCTAATTAATTATATAAGGTTATTTTACTAATGTATTTTTGAAATAATGAGGTTTTGTTTTAAAAAATTGCTATAAATTAGTTTAGTAACCAATAGGAAGTAGTCGTTATAAATATGAAACTTTCAAAAAATGAACTGAAAAAGATTAATCGTGAAGTACAAATGAAGAAACTTAAAATATGGAACTGATTTTTGAACAGTTTTAACTGTGAAGCATATGAATGTAATTTATGTTGCAAACCTAAAATGCATGGGTAATTTTTTTTTTAAAGAATTTTGTGTGCATTTTATTTTAATCTTGGTCCATATTCTCAAGAGATGTCAATAGGGTAGAATTACTATGATGTCTAAAATGTTCTTCATATTAACAGGCAGTAGAGAATCCTACTTATCAAGAGATCCGAGATGTTTTGGCTGCAGCTGGATTGAAAGTTGGAGTGGAAAATAAGCTTTACTGTAGAGAACGCAGCAAAGAATTGTTATATAGAGGACGCATAAGAGTTCAATTGAAAAATGATGATGGAAACCCTTTTAATCCTGATTTTCCAACAAGTGAGTGTCAATGGTTTTATTTTGTGTTAAAAGAATATTTTTGTTAAGGCTAAAGTAGCAGTTGAAAACTGTATATGACCTTGTAGAGTATGATTTATTTTATGTCTTTTGGTGAGGTTCAGGCTGTGAGGCCTGCTCTTCTACCTAACCGTTGGACTTGGGTAAGGGATTTGGGAAGGAGAGATGTTGGGTTGCCAGGGAACTTATGGTACCAAACCAACATTTGTCTGGAGTAGGTGGGGGAAACCCCAGCTGAAAGCCTTACCTAGTTCAGCCAAGCGGGGTTTAGACCCACGCTCTACTGCACAGCGGAATCGTAAAAGTGAAGACGCTAGCACTAGACCACCACTGTCGAATGTAATGGGTCACGTTATTGCATAAAATGTTATATTTTTGCTAGAGTTACTCAAACATGCATATGAATTTACTTCTAGCAAAAAAAGTTAATATAAACTGTTGCTTTTATATTATATTATTAATATAAACACATGGATAAATGAAAACCACGGTTAATCAAGACACTTTTTATTTAACTAATTATGAACATATTACATACATAATTCAGGAGTTCCATCGATGTCGATGCTTCCTCATAATCTCGTATCAGTGCATTTGTCACTTCAGGTATGGCTAGCCAGGCCTGCTTTAGATCTGCAGCTTTTTCCGCGTCTGGTACACACCCATTGACTCGTTGAAAGTGAAGGTTGCGATGTTGGTGATGGATGTATGGGAGTTGCTAGAGGAGTTTGGGAAAGTTGGTGCCTGTTTCTTGGATCTATTCTGACTGGTCTGATGCTGTTGTCTTGGACTTCTGGATGTCTGTGTCGCATGTGGCTGTTTAGACCAGATCCGGACTTGACTTCAAAGTCACATTCAGTGCATTTTAGATTTAAAGGTACAGTTTGTCTTCTTCTTCTTCTTCTTCTTGTCTTCTTCTTCGTCTTCTTCTTCTTCTCCTCTTCTTCTTCTTCTTGTCTTCTTCTTCTTCTCCTCTTCTTCTTCTTCTTCTTCTTGTCTTCTTCTTCTTCTCCTCTTCTTCTTCTTCTTCTTCTTGTCTTCTTCTTCTTCTTCTTCTCCTCTTCTTCTTCTCCTCTTCTTCTTCTTGTCTTCTTCTTCTTGTCTTCTTCTTCTTCTTGTCTTCTTCTTCTTCTTGTCTTCTTCTTCTTCTCCTCTTCTTCTTCTTCTTCTTGTCTTCTTCTTCGTCTTCGTCTTCTTCTTCCCCCCAGGGGACTTACATGTAGTAAGTACGTGTTTGGCGAACACGGGGCCCCGAGCTGAGTCTGGCATTACTTCCACTTACTTGTGCCATGCTCCTTCCTTTCTCTTTTCTGACCTCCCTTGGTCACCTCTTGTTCTTTTCGATCCCGACGCTATTAGGGCTAGGGTATCATTCATTTTACTCTTTCCTCTTCTTCTTTTTTTTAAATGTTTGTAGGAAAGTCATGAGATATGTTGGAATTTGTGTTTTGAGTTGTAATGCAGGAGGGTTTTTAGTGGGTATGGCTGAGTCTTTCGGCGAGTCCCACACGCGGGGAGAGTCATGTTGGCTCTCCCTAGTGCGTAACTGCATTTTCCCTACCTGTACAAGTTTTAAGGGCTCTAATGACCTCGCTGTTGACGAGCCCTAAAGCCCCACAAAAAAAAGTCGTCTTCTTCTTTTCTTCTTCTTCGTCGTCGTCGTCTTCTTCGTCTTCTTCTTCTTCTTCTTGTCTTCTTCTTCTTCTTGGCGTTTCTCTATTCTTTTTGCTTTTTTTATCTCCATGCTTTGCTTATGTTTTTCTGTCACTAATTCTTTGATTTATTCCCTCCATTCATTTGTTTGCAGCATGGTTCCTCCAATTATGAAGATTAACTTTTAAGTGTTTCAAGTCTTCTTTTTCTGTGTCTGCCCAGCGCTTTTTTGGCTTTTGCTGCGGTGTTTTTGCCTATTGTAAGTTCTGAGAACGCAATTTGTTGGGGCAGTCTATGTTCTTCCATTCTGCTGACATGTCCAGTCCATCTTAGATGTCTTGTTCTTATGATGTCTTTAATTGTGAGTATGTGAGTCATTTGGTATTTTGTCTTTGGTGGACAGTTAATGAACATACAGTTTGTCTTCTCTTTGCTGACTTATAGTCCAAGTCTACGGGCAGTTTCGGTGAATGTGTTTAGAAGTTCTTGGAGTCCTTCAGAAGAATCAGCTACAAGAGCAGTCATCTGCAAACATGAGGTCTTGAATCTTTTGGTGTTTTATTTTTGTTTTTGATTTCAGGCCTCTTCTAAAGAACATACTGTTGTCACTTCGGTAAATGATGTTGGTTCCATGTGGGCATTTTTTAGCAACATTTTTGACTATGACATGGATATATATAAGGAAGAGCATCGGGACCAAAACGCAACCTTGCCAGACTCCAGTCTGGACACTGAATGGAGGTGCTTCGGAATTTTCAGTTCTTACTGTTGCTGATGTTCCTTCATGCATTGATTTGAATATTGTCAGGATGGTCGGTGGGCATTTAACTCACTCTAATATGCTGAATAGGACTTCACAGTTGACAGAGTCGAAAGCTTTACTGATGCGATGCTTAATTTGGAATTTTGCTCAATTGTTTTTTCTTATGATCTGTCGGATTGAAAAGATTATATCGGTAGTTGATCTACTATTTCGGAATCCACACTGCGTATCTCTGAGAGTGCCGCCCATGTGTAATGTTAAGCGGTTGTATAGTATTCTTGAGAGAATTGTATCTGTGATGGAGAGCAGAGAAATTCCGTGATAGTTGTCACATTTCATTCTGTAGCCTTTTTTATGAATGGACATTATGAGTTTTTCCATTCTTGAGGGATTTTCTTTTCTCTCCAGATGTTTGAGTAGAGTGCTGAGAGATTGTGCACTGTTGTTTGTTTCCCGGCTTTCAGCATTTCTGCACTAATAGTGTCTGCTCCTGGAGATTTGCCGTTTTTCATTTCAGATATCGCCTTTTCTATTTCTAGCATTGATGGACAGTCATCGTTAAGATTGCCATCGCATTCAAAATCCATATTGAGTGTGGATGTGTCTACATTGTGATGCTGATTATACACATTTCCAAAGTGATCTTTCCAGCGTTGAAGACATTTGTCTTGGTTAAGGAGAACTTCACCTTTTTGGTTTTCTATTAGGATTGATGGTTTGTTTACTGGTCCTATGATAGCATAATACATTTGTACATGTTGTAGGTGTCGTTTATGTTCATATATGACTGCATTTCCTTGGTTTTATTGATCCGCCATTAGTTCTTTAATGAGTGAGTCGTAGTTGTTGTTGACAGTTTTTCTGGACCTCTTGGAGGTGTCTTTTCTTACTATTAGTGGGATAGCTCAGATACTGAGTATGGGCCTCTTCCTTCTCTTTTAATATGGTGTGAATGGTGTCTGCATTTTCGTCAAACCAGTCTCGCCTCTCGCTGGATTTCTTTGGCAGTGTTGTTTTTTGCAGATTTGCCATTCTCTATCTGCATCGGCATTTTCTTCCACAGTTGTGTTGTCCAGTGATTGCAATTGGTTTACAAATATAACTCTGCAAGATTCGTCCTTTAATACAGATAAGTCGTACATGATGGCATTCTTTTTCTTTTGAGAGTGATATTTCTTTAGATTCCATTTGATTTCTGCTCTCATCATTAGATTCTCTGTGTCTGTGCTACATTCAGCTCCTCTCTGCATCTTAGAACATCTTTCAAATCTTTAGTTCATATAATGAATATACGTATATAGTACGTAGGCATGCATGCAAGCACACAGACACGTGCACACACACACATAAGTGTGTATAATGTCACATTATCTGGGGTTGAAATATGGAGAAATGAGTCTTCAATTTTTGCGGTTTGAAATGATTTTCTGTACTTCGTTTTTTTTTTTCTCTCAAATTCATTACTTCATGGAAGTTTAGGAACTATGGAAATTGTTGGATTTATATACGTAGTGGGAATTATTTTTTTCGGCAGAAGAATGAGCACCACGGTTAATCGAGACACAATTAATTAAGATTCTACTGTATAATTAATACCAAATTGAACAAACCTATTTTTTATAAACACATATTTACTCTAAAACAGTATTATTGTACTAGTTTTATATTATTTCATATTATTATACTACAGGACGGAGTAACGCTTGCATTTAGTCAAATTCAAGCTTCAGCGTAAAACATTCCACAGAACAGTCCAATTTCATAACCTGTAGGTAAGTCCAGTGAATATATCTCGGACAGAAGGGAAGGAATTGTCATTCACAGACAAAAGCCAACTTAAACTTTCAATTATTGCTTGAATAATAATTTCATTAAACAAATTTTCACAAGATTGACACTTATGCTGTTCAATTCTTGATATAAAAAACCCTATGTTTCAAGTGTTGTCAAAATCCCACAACAAGTTTACGAGATAACTGAATTAAACTTACAATTATCGCTCATATAATAAGAGTAAGATAAATCGTAAAATTTATGTCAGACACATTTTTAAAAAATCCTAGATAACGAATGAATTACATTTAAAATAATCAGACAATAACCATTTAAAAGAAATATAATGCACAATTTCTAACCAATAAATTATTCTAATCCCTTCTTCCATGAAAATCTTCATAGAACTCTTATTGATGACAATGCCTATGTTTCTTGAGGATTTATTGCATGTAGGTACAGCATTATGTGTTATATACACTTATACTTCCAAGATAAGCAAGCGCCTTTCATCTTTTTGGGAAAAAATGAATTCTTTATTCCATTTTATCCCTGTGAAACTAACAATTGTAAAATATCAAATTATACAATCCCTGTTGTCTTATCTCCTAATTGTCTTTCCTTTGAATGATAAATTAAACACCGTTTGTATGTTGCTCATAGTTTTAATGTTATATAGCTTTTTCGGCTGCATAGCAGCCATCATCAGTAACATACACCGAAATATAGAAGAGTGAGAGTGAGAGACATTATAACAAAATTAAATAAGAGGGTTAAAAAGTAAGCCAAGTGGTCTGAGTGATTTAAGCCCCATGTTGGGTAAAGCCAATTATAACATAATTTAGAATGGGGTATAATTAGAAAGTAAGCCCTATGTTGGAGCGTCAATTATAACATAATTTAAATGGGGGAGTCTTGTTAAGCAAGCCCCACGTTGGGTAAGCCAATTATAACATAATTTAAAAATGGAACAGAGGATAACCAGGGTGCTCCGTTAAGCTAAGCTCCACACTGGGTGCCTATTATAACATAAATTTTGAATGAATAGTTTAATTAACAAGGTGAACCCCATGTTGGGTAAAGCCAATTATAACATAATTAATTAAAGAGGGGGTCAAAGGCAATAATTCATTACCACTTAACTCACTCAACTAACTGGCTTCCACAGAACCGCTTACTTTGCCCCACCAATGACAGAAACAAAAAAAAAAAGGAACTTGGGGTTCGACCCATTTTAATGGTCGTGAAATATACCTCGTCCTTAGTGAAGGAAACACAACATTTTGTAAAATTGACTTAATTATTTATTTGCACTAATAATACATTTCACAACACCCTTTCAAAATAAGCACTTCTCATAAAGTGCAGTGCTAAAATACCCCCTTTACAATCCCCCAAAATGTACAGATATGATATTCAGTGATACAATATTACACATTTGTTCTTCTTGATCGCTGCATTTTAACCCTGAAGTATTGAAGTTAATGTTCATATTTTTTATGACAAGAGAACCTTTGATAACTTAACCACAAAACCAGCCTGACCTGGCTTAAGATCATGGGCCATAATTACTTAAGAAAAATTAATATGCCTCAAAGGTCTTTGCACACGCTTTACTAGAAGTTCACTTGATGTTCACATAAACGTTTGCAGTACGCCAAACGCAGCAAGTAATGGAAGTTACCTTAGTGTTCAACAGACTGGCTTCCCGCTACAGAACGTCATGTGCTCAACTTGACGAGAATTTAACTCAGAAAATCCTATGTACTGTTCTTCATCCTGGTGCCTCGCAGTTCATTTTATCTCTTCTCGTGTTAGAAGCCTGTGATGTGCATCTTCTATGGCCATATAAATGTGAATGTGTCTTCTCCATTCTCCTCGTTTCTCGGCTATTTTCCTCTATTGGTCTGCAGCGATTTGGTTGGCTTTTAAATCTTCTAAATCTTCTTTGACCAGGTCTGTCCACCTTGCACGAGGCTTTCTTTGTAGTCTTTTCCCTACTTCCAGTTCTCCAAATGCAATTTGTTGGGGTGTACGATTTAGATCCATTCGACTAAGATGCCCGACCCATCTCATTCTTTTTTGGTGGATAATGTTGGTGGTGGTCAACATACATACATACATACATACATACATACATACATACATACATACATACACACATACACACATACACACATACACACATACACACATACACACACATACACACATACATACACACACATACATACACACATACACACACTCACACATACACACACTCACACATACACACACACACTCACACACTCACACATACACACACTCACACATACACACACTCACACATACACACACTCACACATACACACACTCACACATACACACACTCACACATACACACACTCACACATACACACACTCACACATACTCACACATACACACACTCACACATACATACACACACTCACACATACATACTCACACACTCACACATACATACTCACACACTCACACATACATACTCACACACTCACACATACATACTCACACACACACTCACACACACACATACTCACACACACACACATACTCACACACACACACATACTCACACACAGACAGACACACATACACACAGGAAAATGACAATAATTGAGATGTAAAAACAGTATCTAAAGAAGTGTAAAAATTATTCAAATAAAGAAAAGAACAATGAAGAATGAATAGAAGAAAACAAATACAGAGTGACCAAACTGACAAATATTACATACCTGATTATTGTGGAAAATGTTTTGGGCAAGTGCGTGGTGCGCACCAAACGGAGGTCATTACATGGTAAGTGGAAGAGGATTGGATAGGAGGGGGGTTGTCAGAGTTTCCCAGGAACTGGCGACAGAAGACTGAAAGAATTTCTCAGGGTTTTAATTGTTTGGAGTAGGGTGCAGTGTCCTGGAGAGTTGGGGTGTGAGAAGGAAGGAATTTGAAGGCTAGTTTCATGAGAGGGGAATGAAGTTCAGGGATTTGTTCATTTGATAAGGAGATATTTTTTAGAATACTATGGATATGTAAAATTTCTAATTTGATCCGGGGCCAAAATCTATTTTCTACTTCTAATATAAGAAAATCTTTCTCAATGTTGAATATGTGTATGTTTTCTACTAGGTGGTTTGCGAGGTGAGAGACTAGTGTTATTTTTCCATGCATTTATGTGTTCTTGTACCCTTTGTTTGAACATTCGTCCAGACACACGGAGGGACAATCACTGCATGAGAGAGCATACACTCCACTTCAGAGGAGATGGGGTGGGATTCTTAGTGTATAATAGGGTTGAGTTGAGTGTTTCTGGAGAGAAGAAGGTAATTGTGAATGTTGAAATGTTTTAATGAATTAGCCGTTTTAAGTGAGAGGGGGCCTATGAAAGGGATTGCATATCTGATTTGAATATTATTGTTTGGATAAGTGATGTGAGGTTCTTCGTGTGATAAAATCTAACTTTTGTAGTGATTATGTTATCAATGAGAGAGGTGTTGTAAACATTGTTTGACGCTATAAGTTTTATTGTGTCTATTTCTTTTTTGATCTTATCTGGTGAGAGAGGAATGGTGAAGAGGCGATGGACCATGGAGTGGAAGGCAGCACAGCACGTGTGTGTGAGGGAGGGTGAAATGAAGAATTGTGAATTGTGTTGTCTGAAAATGTGTCTTTCCTGAATGTCAAACTGGTGGAGGTTGTTTACTAAAGAAATAGAGAGGTCTAGGAAATTGAGTGTTCTATTGTCATTTTCAATTTCTGTGGTGAGGGTTAGGTTAGGGTGAAGTGAATTGAGAAATTGAGTAAAAATGTCAAGTTGTCTGTGTGTCCCTGTCCAAAGAGTGATTACGTCATCTACATAGCGGTACCAATAAATGATGTAAGGTAGAAGAAAATGTCCAGAGTCAAAAATTTGTTTTTCAAGATGGTCCATAAATAAGTCTGCAAATAATGGAGAGAGGGGGGAACCCATGGGTAAGCCTGAGTTGNCTGAGTTCTGTTGATAGAATTTATTATCAAATTTAAAATAATTCACATCCAAGCAAAGAGAGATTAGGTTAAGAAGTTCTGTTTTTACAGATGGGGCAAAAGGGTGTCTAGGGTGTTACGTAAAAGAGTTTTACAATCAGATAGAGGGATACTAGGAAAAAGATTTTTGACATCGAAAGAGATTAGATTAGCTTGAGGAGGAACAGGAATGTTTTTAATTTTGTTGGTCAGGTCCGTACTATTCTTAACGGTGTGTGATGGACAGATATTGGTGTGTTGGTGAAAGTGTTTGTTCAGCTGGTATGCTAGTCTGTGTGTGATTGTTTTGGTGTAGAAGACAACGGACCTTATGGATATGGAAGCCTTATAGACCTTAGGTAAACCATATAGACATGGAGGGGTTATGTTAAAAGGAAGAATATTCAGTGTGTTAGGTAAAAGACCTTGTGATTCTGAAATTGTGTTTTATTTGGACAACAAATTTGTTGGCGTGGTCTTTGTTTAGGAGTGTGATGTCATTGGACTTAATGAAATCGTACATTTTGTTAGAGTAATCATTGTGGTCCAAAATGATGGTAGTGTTGACCTTGTTTGCTTTAGTGATGATTAAACTCTGATTTAGAGTTTTTTCCCTGAGGTTATGAGCAATAATCAGTTCAGAATGATTGTGTTGAATAGAAGGTTTGTGTAAATGTAGTTGTATGGTGTTAGTGATAATTTGTTTCTGTAGATCAGAGGATTTTAATTTACATGATCAGTGTAAATACAAACTGTTATGGAAGAACTGTTGGGACTGCAGGGAAGGGAATACTTTAAACCTTTTTCTAATAAAGATATTTCATCATGAGACAATGAAGGTGTGGAAAGATTATAACATTAAAACTATGAGCAACATACAAACAATGTTTAATTTATCATTCTTTGATAATGTTGCTGATGCTCCACAATTACCAAGTGTCTTTCCTTTAATATTGTTTTTATCCAAAAATTTACTTAGCAGAAGTACTCATGGCTGTATATAAAAAGTTTTACCGTGTCAAATTATGAGGAAATACAGCTTTTTTTGTTTTTAGCAATTCATTGTGACAGTTAAGATTGAATGTGTCAAATGTTACAAATGGAACACATCTCTGTATTTAGAGAATTTACTATTTGTGGTAAGGTGTCAACAGAGAATGTTCTTGAATGAAAAATTTTAACAGACTCATCAAAAGAGCTTTTGCCTACTGCAATTGGAACAAATGGAGACCATGAGTCAAAACAAATTTCTCATTTGTAAAGAGAATGTTTATTATTTTGACAAAGTAGAAATTGAGTCACAGGACTAAACAATATTTTAAAAAATTGTTGATAAATGTGTAAGGGCTACCACGTAACATTAATTGGTTTCAAAGATGACTGTTTTGCTGAATAAAGTAGTTTTTTATAGGACTAGAAATGCTGGTTGCTATTAGAAGAGAACTGTTTTGGTCCCAGTCCCTTTGTTGTACTGTATATTTGCAGTAACAAAATATTATATATCAATTACTTTATTTATTTATTTATTTTTTTTTTTTTTTTTTCAGATAAAAGTCTAAATTTTAATTTGAAAATTAAGTATCTATTCATATAGAGGTGTTTATTATTTCATCAGAATGGAGAGGTATGAAAAGTATGGGTAGGTGTATCATAAAAAAACACGCACATTCAATTAGGTATTGAGATGGTTATGTTAGTACTAACTAGATGAACTTGAGTGCATAATTCACACAAACACTTGAGGAAAGTTGTCTGTGAATTTTTTTTTTACAGTTAAATTTTTGTGATAAGTCATGACAAAACATCTTACCTCTTTTATGTATCTGCAACAATGATGTTAAACATAGCACGTGCTGTATTTCAGAACCATAACATATGAGCATTTCACGCTCATTTAAACTGTTTCGTAAATGTTGTCTATCTGTCCACAGATTTTTCTGGCATGTCACAGCGTTTCATTGTTCTTTGCACTGAAGACTCATTGCATCGCCTCCAGGTTACTAATTTACAGCGTTTCATTGTCAAGCTTAAGATTTATTGCTTCGCCTCCAGGTTTTTAATTTATTGTGCATGACCTAGGTCGGAGCTCAATTTGGGATCTCGTTTTTTTTTTCATGTTTTGCCTTTCCGGAGCCTGCGTGTTTTTGGTTTAGTGCTTTACCCAATTTGTGTGGAATTAATCAATTTTTACTGTGTTGGCAATATTCTTGCGTTTCCTAAAAAACAAACTTGACACAAGACGACCTATATTGAGATGATTGTTCAATAGAACTGTTAGATATGACAAGTGGATAAAACATTGAGAGAAAAATTAAAATTTAAAAAATGTAATAAAAAAATAATTAAAGCGAAGTGCAACGGTAGGGAATCTTATGAACTCTTAATCTGGGAAAGTATCAAGTGTTATTGCTTGCGGTTTAAGGTCAGAATAGAGGTGAAATAAAAACTGCCGTTTCTCCAATTGTACGTTATAGCCTCATCTTTAATATGAATTTAGTTCACAAACACTTGCAGTCACGCACACTTAAACTAGTTACAAATTATGCAACATTTTTCTTTACTTTTCTGGCCTAAACTTCTGAAAATCGAGTGACAAGTTTACTAATTGCCTCATCCTCTTTCTATTTACATTTTACATGTGAAGTAAGGGACATGTATATGAAGTGCTTATACAGTGAAATAATCCGATGAAACGTAAGATTATTTGAGTATTGCGCATGTGAATCTGAATATGGTTCTTTGATATTTTAAAAATTCAAATTCTATACTGCTTCGTTCGTAATATTTAGCAACTGAAATAAAATTTCAGATCTAATAATGTGTTTTAATGTCATTTAAATTTATCCGTTATCTGTAAAATGTATATATGTAATGAACATGCTTTTTACTTTCTCATATACGTGGTTCAGAGACAATATTGTAACCGAAAAAAGTCAAAAGGTTTTGACAGAAATATTCGTTTTTAGTGTTCCTGATCAGGGGCACACCTTGGATTTATTTATCGGGGGACGGTGTTGTAAACGAATAACCAGACGCTTACTCAACATAGGATATAGGTAGGGGTTGCTAGTCTATTGCACCTAGCTACTGAGATTAGGAAAGTAAAGATTCTTTTTAACGGAAACACCTTGGTTCAAACAACATTCACATTTATTATAAACATAAATAGTACATGTATCATTAATACTACAGATGCTGAATTACATATATATGGGAATTTACAATAGTGAGACTTTGTGAGTTGACAGTAGCTTCATGAACTCTGCTTCAATGAAGCTTGATATCCACAAATTAGCATAACCTTACATGAGGTTGCAATTTGCATAAGTTTAAACAGAATGAAATACAATGGAATATAGCAAAGTTGAAGTATGACTCTATAAGTACATACGAAGCTTGACTGATATTCTCTGAGTTTTCAGAGAATGCCCCCCTATGCATTACCCCATTTTAAACGGTTTGAGTACCTACATTTACTGCAGGTCTCGTAAATTACTATCTTTGTTTTAGCAAAGGATAGACAATGAAAACTTGATAAATGCCCACTACAGAACAGAGGACAAATTATAGAATAATAGAATTTAGAACCTCTATGAAAGAGGGAATAAATATTCGAAATACATTTATGTGACGCTCAAAATGATTGCACATAAATTCCCGTGCATACGGGGAAAATACTCAGAAACGTTCGTTCTCATCCTGTTGACCTCCTCACAGTCGAGCGGTCTGATAAGCGGCGTAGAACCTGTTGTGTAGTGACAAGCTCGAGATGCTCATGGTTGAGGTCGGCCTGGTGGTCGCCGACTGCTTCCGGCTGGCAACTCAAGTTTAGACAGCAATGGTTATAGTGGACCAAATTGCTGAAACTCATGCTCGAGGCAGACTGGCGTTATAAGTGCGTTTGGTGGCACAAAAGTGCGCTATGTCTAATCGGTTTCGCCCTTAGACGTGAGCGGACACACGAGTGCGTCACGGCGAACTGGCGACGTCGACGACATACCTCTTAAGAATGCGTAATGAGCGGCTGAAAACAGCCGTTTAAATAGGCAGTTCAAAGACTGTCTATATTAAACACGTTGCTTGTAGCTGTTCAAGGAGCTTAGATAATGTTCCATGGAACTTCAAGAAGAGTAGTTTCTAGAAGGTTCCATCGGAGAGTATATAGATTATCGATATATATCGATGAGTTGAGTACATCGACTTACATGAACGATATAAATTACCACTCGATTGGCGGTGGTTTGAAATGTTAGTACATAGGAAAAATATAAATAACAATAATAGAAACAAATAATTATTAACAATTCAGAGATTATTAATAATAATTTCTTACAAACATCTGGTTTGTAACAGACGGGGCTTGAGGAATGTGAACACGGATTCAATGATGGGTTCAATAGGATTTAAAGGAAAACAATGGGTAAAAAATTTGGAGGCACTGGAAGCGGAGTCGCTAGTAGAAGTGGGGAGTGAATTAATTAATTCTTACATCAGTCGTTTTTTTCGAAAGTGCTTCTGAGAATGCTCTTCGATCAACTCTCTGAGAACTTTCTTCAGACATACTTCGGACTTCGGATATTACGAAGTCATTCAGATTCAGATATTTCTTCGATTCGCATCGTTGTGCTCATAGACTTACTTTTGAAGCACTTCGTAACTTGTTCAAATAATACTTCGAGTTATTTGTGAAATATTTCGAAACTTCGAAATACTCATTCGTATGTTCAGAGGTTTTAAGACAGTTCATTTTTGGAGCATCATTGTGAACTTCGAAATGATGGCTCAATTTGTGCAAAGTCGGAACAATGCTGGCTGAACTCGGGTTCGAGAATGATCATTGGAGGCGTTTACCGGAACATGACGGCGTCGTTCTGCTGAGCCGGAACTGAGAGGCGGGTTTTTTCCAAACGAGCGGACGTCCTGGACAGGCCGATGAACGAGTGGAGGCGAGTTTCTGGGGTCATCAGGGCAAGTGTACCTGCACTACCACAATGCTATGATTATCCATCTTCGGTAAAAGGTAACAAATACAAGCTGGTTGCATCCAGTGGTAAGGTAATTAGCTGCGAAGAAGAACAGCGTGTGCTACGAGTATAAAACTATTACGGCCCCCGCTCAAAACATTAAAAACATTAGTTTGATCCATGAGGGCCGTATCAAGAAGATGAGCGATTAAGTGTATAATCATTAATGTATTTAATCAATATCTGCCTTCAGCATATTAATTGATGACGATATAATAGCATGTTTGTGTTTCACATCAAAAAAAAATTATTAATTTTTGGTGGGGGGTGTCTAATGGGGATAGAGAATAACGAAAGCATGATAAATTTAGAAATTTTATACTGGTGTTCAATAAACAATCTAGTTATTTTGTTTTAAATTACATTTTCCTTATGGGATAAGGAACCCTGTGTGTGTGTTCATCTACTTTAAAAAATTCAAATCCTAAATTCATTTCTATGAATCCCCTGAAATCTCATGTGCTCTTTTGAATTCCTAATTACTCTAGAACTTCATCAACTAATTGTTCCAATTTGGCGCCCAACATTCAAGACTTACAACGTTTTGATACATGGTATTTTTTTTTCATCGTCAAGTCTCATTTAATTACAATTAGGTAATCCAAAAACGGGATAATTGATCAATTAATTAATTAATAAGGAGTCGTGTCACAGTATCGACCGTTGTATAGCAATGCTAGAAGTAAATGAATGTTCATCTGTTTGTTCGTTATGAATTCCTTCAGTCAATTTGTAATCAAGCAATGACCAAACGTATGTTCACTCGCTACATTTGACAATTTGCTATTGACCATTATTTGAAAATTTAGTTTTCGGGAATTGAGAACAAATTTGGAATTGAGGCAAAAAAGTGTAATGGAGATCAGAATCGAAAATAATCCATCATTATCAACAGTGCTTCAATTAATTGATCTTCTAATTTAATCTTTTATTTATAAGTTTGTTAATGTTATTTTTAATAAGACTAGAAAGTTACTGTACAAGAACCACCATTAGTCTCTAGACTAGAGACTCCAGTACAATACTGCAGGCAACAGATCCTGATGTTCATTAAATTAAATTAAATTAGAACTCACCAATTGTCCGGTAATTGTTTGATCACATTTTTCTAGTCTTCATCAATAACTAGGCTTCCTGCTACCAATTGTGATTGTTTTTTTTTTGCTCCCTTCATCATCCACATCACACTATTAATTGTATTAGTTTTTCTAAAATAATCGTTTAGTACCTGTTCATGGTTAATTGTATTTTAGTAAATTATACTACACAAATTACCTTCACGAAAGAACAAATACTCCGCACTTAGTGAATTGAGATAGTCCAGTTGGAGGAGTATGATCACTACTACTATCTTTCTACGAACATGATCACTTTGCGGGACCTTTCCCTTTCCTCACGTGTGGAAAGATATACTTTTCCACACATGGGCTACTTTGTCTATGACCCAGCCACGGCACCGTGAAGACAGCTGCCTGGGGTTATTTTCAATTCTTGTAGGGACTATATCACGTTCAGGCATTTAGATGACATCGGTCTCTTGACGAAACATGAAATTTGGTATGATCCACAGATTGGAGCATATGTTTCCGTTCAAACGGCAGCTCAATCATGTTATTTTTAAATAGTTTTAAATTCTCTCAGAGGTATTATTATGGAAGAGAGCAGATCTTCAGAATCGGTCTCTTGATGAAACATGAAATTTGGTATGATCCACAGATTGCACCATATGTTTCCGTTCAAACGGCAGCTCAATCATGTTAGTTTTAAATACTCTCAGAGGTATTATTATGGAAAAGAACAGATCTTCATAGATTTTTATCACGAATTTTGATTGGATTTTTCATTGGATACATGCAAATGCCAAAAGAATCACTAATAATTGTAGTTGAAAAACCGTCTAGCAATAGAACAGCATGGAAACCTAAACATATCATGAAAAACCTCTACTAATAGAAAATAGACTATGAATTATACAAGAGAGTTCTACCCGAGAAGATTCCGCCTGAGGGTACTAAAATATTTTTAATGTATTTGGACGAATGAGAAATATTCTTGATATCACCTCAATGTGAAAAAGAGTTATGCAAACATGTTTGTATGAAGGAAGAGTTGACCTCTGAGAGGAAGGTTGAGAAGGACATCTCCTGAATGGGAGATGATTGTAAGCTGTTATTATGTTGTGAGATTTACGTAGACCCTGGTAGAGCGGAGAATTCGTGGCTGGAATCTGGGATAATAGTTTACTCGAAGTCAATGTCAGAAGGTACTAGTTTACTCGAAGTCGGAGAATTTGCATAATCTTCATATACGTCTATAAATCAATTTTTTTTCATAAAATTATTCTCTATGAAGTTTCGATTTGTCACAGTTAATTTATTTTTCGTTTAACAGAATAATTCTTAATTTGATACTTGAGAGGTGGGGGTGGGGGCTTCAACCCCCTAACCCTCCCTGGGTTCGCCCCTGTCCCTGATACCGAAAGTATTTTGTTTGATACGACGTCCGTTCGTCTGTCTGTTAATCTGTGCGCACAGATTGCGGCTAAACGGATAGTCAATTTCACACATATTTCATATTTAGCATATTTATTGTTAATGTGTGTCCTCTGAAATGTTTTTATCTTCATATGAAGTACATGTGTTAAAAGTATAATTTGGAAAATATCAAAAGCGGCTCATTTTCTTAGTTGGCATACAAGTGGGTAAATTATTTATCTCAGCTGAATCATTACCTCATTGATTTGTCACGTGGATCTCATTTATTCACTAGATCAAGAGAGTTCAAAATATATAGTTCAATATTCTTAGTAAAGTTTTCCCCGAACTTTGTTTGGACTGTAGTGTGATATTTGATCCTGCTCTGCATTGCTGGAGCCATTCTGGCAAAACCTTTTCCATTACATGGTACGTTGACATATTCATTTTCACCTTATTTATTTTCCTAGCAGCATTGACAATTTCTTCTTTCTCCATTATTTTTCTGAGCTTGGAAACGAGAATGCTCAATTGTTGCGCCACAACTCTCAAGGCGTCACAACACACCTTGAAGTTTCTCAGCTTCTTTAATGAAAATACAGTTGTCGCTGATTGACGGCATATTAAGCTTCAAAGTCAAACTTTGCAAAAAAAATGTTTTTTTTTTTGTAACCCCGCTTACAAACACCCAAGCAATCACTACTCAAGCAACAGTGGGAATGTGAACCATGATTAATATTTGTTATGAGAAGTTATGCTTAACTCAACTACATGTTTTTCTTTGAAGGAGAATCTGTGATGCTGCATGCCTGCCAGATGATTCCTAAATTGAAAACAAGAGCTACCAGACAGGCTGGAGGAAGTGAGCAAGGACAATCTCAAGGCGGCAGTAGTGGTGGTGGTGGCGGAGGAGGAAGAAAAAAGGGAAAAGGCAGGAGGTGAAATGAATTGGATTTTGCAGTGTTCCCATTACCTTTTTATAGTTTGGTTTCCTCTAAGTAAATTGTGAAAAACAATCATTTTATTTTTGTTATGTGACTTAAATTTCTCCAGAAAAATGTTTGTGATAGAAGCAAAGTTGTTGATAGTATATTTTGCTTTATTTCTTATGTAAAATGTTGTGTGTGTGTGTGTGTGTCAAGAATAAATGTTTATTGTAAATGGTAAAATATAAGTGGTATTTCTTTTGTATATTCATCTATGTTATTAAATAATTACCATAAAAACAGGTTTCTTTTTCTCCTTCAGTTTTTATATTCATCTAAATTGCTGAGATTATGTTAATATTTATCAAATGTAGAAAGTAAAGATCACAGAAAAACTACTTGTTCAAAAAAAAAAAAAAAAAAACGGGGAATATAGTTAATTCCGTATTATTAACAACATTTTCAATTCATTCTTTATTTCAGATCACTTCAAATGATGGTAAGGACTTTTACAAGAGTCAATTAAATAGAAAAATACATCTTTTCTGGCCTTGGACTAATTACACAGATCTTTGTCACGAATTTACAGAAGTTATTTTTTTAAGACAGACAACCTCCAATTCAAAATTCAGGCTACTACTGAAATATTTATTATTTCACCTTTTATTGAATTGAGTATAAATATTAGAATACCTTCAATAAATTGACTCGTCTTTTAAACCTATCTGCTAATTTGTGCATTTATAAAAATTATGCAACATAATAATTAATGCTTTTTTGCATCAAGTTCTGCAAACAAGGAAGAATTCAACCATCTTTATACCAATACACAGCTTACAACAAGATAGATTTAATAATGATAAACAAAACAGTAAATATCATGTGGGATGATAGACCACTAGAGCAGCCTCCGAATCTTGTTCAGGACATAGTCTCACAGCAAAGTATCCCACATCTGTGTTGGCAGAGCTAGAGATGGGCTCACGAAGAAAATGGGCTCCACCGTCTCCGGCACAGCCTTCGACCTGAAGAATAGCTCTGAGATGAGCATCTGATCCACATCCTCAATCTTCTCACAGTCCCCTCTTTTCATGCAATTAACTGCAGCATTTACCTTATTGTCTTTCATTTGAGGTGGTGCAGGCTTCTCAGCGTGATGATAAAATAATCCAGGAATCTTCCGATTGTCGCTGGAACAAAATAGTTATGAAGCTATAGAAGAAATATTATACTGTTGGGATTATCTTGAATGTGAGTTTCCCAGTTTTTAGTTTGTGAAATACTTTTCAGGAGAAATGTTGTTACAAAGGCTTAGAGCTTAAATAACCCTCATACTGACAAAAGAATTGTCACATTCACATTAAGATGCTGAAATAAAATTAACAATAGGTTAAACATTTAATAAGTTATTCATTTTAATTTTTGCTGTAATGCATACCTAGACTCAGAAGAGTACCAAATTCATACAAAAAGTTTGTCAAACGTGTTGGTTTTGGGGTCTGAGGACATAGGAAGAACTGGGTCCCAGGATATGTCAGTCTTTTTGAACACAGAGAACACTTGGTCCAATTTCAAAACAAATTAATTTATGTAACTTTGAAATTTATACCCATTCTTTAGACATTTTATGTATTTGTGCCAAGGTGAATTCAAAACAAAACAGTCTGTGCATTGAAAGATAAAAATATTAAACCTATTCCTCAAAAAAATTTTGATTATTTCTGGTGCCTTCATTTCATGCAGACTANAGACAGACTCATGTGAGCATGTGTGGTTGCTAGCAAGCCAGTGGGAGAAGCAATCCTGAAATAATAGCAAAGAAATAATTGCCTATTTATTGTTGATACATTAATTTAATTCATTACAACGATTTGCTTAAAAAAATCAATCCCTTTTTCTTCGAAGTACAGTCTTAATATAAAAATTTTCAGTATTATTGCCCAACCAAGAAGTGACATACTGGAATACAATAAGACTGAATTATAATACTGAAAATTGCTAAAATGAGATAGTTTGTACACTGTCTGTTTTGTGTAACCTATAGAAGGCTTGTGGGACAGCAAAAAATATTTTGCAGAGCACAAACCTTTGAAGACAAGAAAACAGCCTTTCGAACAACTAATAAGACAAGCCTTGCTGTATACTTTGTTCATGAGAGGGGAAATTATGCCTCTGATTATCATTCTACATTAATGATTTTAAGTTGAATTCTTTGCTCTAAATTTATACCTTTTGGTAATTTTTCAAAAATTCTCAGTAAATGCCATGATAGGTGATTTTTTTTTAAATCATTACCTTTCTAAATAATAGTTTATAATTGATACTTATGCTTTTAGGTAATTAGTACAATAAGTGGTTCAAAAAGTAACCAGTTTGAAGAAAGCTAGCTTAGGAAACTATTATTTGAAAATTTACCCTTCATTTTGCTTTCATTGAATATTCCAAAAACATTTTGAAGGTCTAAATATTTCTTTGATTACAAAATAATTTGACCATAAAATTATTAAGTTATCCAACTAAAAAGAAAACATACCAGGCATCTACAGAATACACTATCAATGAAGCATGCATACACACAAAATTTAATGATTAGAGAAAATATAAAGGAACATTTTAGGCACATAATATTTGGAAAAATTGAGAAGTAAGATGTAGTAGTTCATGAATGTGAAATTGGTGGAGGTGATTTCAATGAAACACATTGGGAGTGTTTCCCTTATAAAAAATAAACTTGAATTTTGCAATTTGTTGGAGAACAGATTTAATTTCAAAATCTATCCAACCACTTGCCACCAGGGTTACCTCATCAGTTAATATTAGCTGAATATAAGAATATAATTGTCAAATGTCTTAATATAAAATTTAAGCGATGAACCTAGCCTATACAGTTTTAATGTAGATGCTATGCACAAAACCTGAATTCAGCAATTGTATGGAAAATACGACCAAAACTAGTTTTGGCAGATGCATTATGCCAGAACTAGTTTTGAGAGTTTTCGAAATGATCAATTCTGGCAAAAGAGAATCGTCCAAAACTAGTTTCTTCCTCTCAATAGTAATGAAACTTTTTGTACTTGAAGCCAATTCTTTTCTTTTCCTTTTTTAAAATTAGTACTGATATTTTCGTACAAGAGGAATAAGGGAAATTGCAATTGTGCAGTTTTCATGTTTGGATTGGTAGAAAAGTATTCATCCTGAGTATATGTTTACAAGATTTTATTTAACCTTCACTTATCAGTCAAATAGTAAAGGAATATACAGTTAGTAAAACAAGTTTTATTTATTGTATTTGAAGTAGCAAGAGAATATATTCCTCATGTACGATCACTTTGCATGAGGTGTATTTTTCCCTTCATGAACATATGAAAATTTCAGCTGATTGTGAGAGGGATAATGTTTACCCCACAATATATTTTCCAGTGAAAGCCGTCAGACGATAATTATTATTAAGTATTATAATCTTGCACATATTATTAAGTTAATTTATGTTGTGAAAAACACTAAACGCATTCACATCAAAAAGATCGACAACTGAATGAAAGTTATTCTTTTTCTATTCTATTTCGTTATCGTAGATTTTAAATTCAAGGTCAACCCCCGACTTCGCTGTCGACTACTTCGTTCCCACAATTTTGCGTCACTCTTTGTGCTATGAAGGATTACGCTCTTCACAATTTCAGGCCCTACCTACGACACATTGCGGGGAAATTCCTGTCCGCACTGAGCCAAAAGCATTCGACGTCCGAGCACTTATACCCATATTCCCGAAAAAGGACGGGCACCTCGGATGGCCTAGAGCAAGTACAGGTTGTCGGTTCAGACGATGGAAGATATGATAAATTTCTGACCCATCATGAGAACAATGCTTAAAAAAACTAAGGGAAGATATATGTAAGCGTTAATAGTTTTAGAAATTAACGTAAAATTTAAACGAAATATTAACGTCCTAAAGAAGCAGATTTTATAACAATGAGGCAGAAACGGGGGTGTCATTATACACACCATTTTTGATGTTGCTGAAATTTTTATGGTGGTTCCTTCTAATGATTTTAGATGACATATTTTTCCCCAAAAATTTTTTGTGACCCACAAAAATTCCTAAAGCGGGTCGCGACCCAGTGTTTTTCTTGATTCTAAATCTTTCTGTATTCTATTATCTCAGTGCATTGAGCATCAGCCAAAATAATTATAGTGATTACAACATGATCTTTAGTAGCTAAATTGAATTATTATGTAAATTTCATGGCTGACCTACAGTGCGGTCTGGCAGGGTTTGCCAAACTTTGTCACAGAAGTGAAAAAGCGCCATATCTGAGATCTCATGGACGCGTGCACTGAGTCTTAGCCACAGTTTTGGGGTTTAACTTGTGTAGTACTACTCAGTATTAACTTAATTAGCTCATTTATTGCACGGCTCACCCTCTGTGCTGCTGAAAAATAGCTACTTTTGTATCTAACGAAACAAAAAGTCCTTTTGGTGACCCTGTATTTCAGTGCACGGAGGGTCAATGTGAAACTTGATAATGGCATTCCATAGTATGAGACGTATTTAACAGGCAATTGACAGAACTTTGGCTAGCTCGCTATTTGCGAGCACATAGGACTTACTTCAAATCAATGTGGAAATGGAAAATACGGTAACAAAGAATACAATTAGCAATATATTAGGCCTATAATCTATTCACTATATGTCATTTCTTTTTATGTGTGACTAGTCTGTTGGCGGGTAATTAAATCCGAGGTAAACGTCAATTTTTCTTCAGTAAAAGTGTCGAAAGACGACTGGTCAAATATACAGAAGCTGGAAGACTCCGGTAGTTTCACGATGTGGCGTCTTCAACTGGATATTGCGTTGAAAGCGGCGAATCTACGACTTCGTCTCGACGGTTGATATAAAGCTCGATAATGAAACAAACTGAAAGATGCTCATGCTCAGAAGGTGATTGTATGTACTATGAGCTGTAAGAATGTTCAGTACATCATGTGTACAACAGCACAGGACGTTGCGTACATACTTCAACTTTCGAATTAAAAAGTCGCTAAAGACATCGCGGAGTTACAAAACCTAGTTCAGTTTAAAGAACTCAAATCACGTGATAAGACGAGGAATTGGTGTATCGAATAATTTCTGCCCTCTCCGGCGCGTATAACTACTTCGTGTCGTCATGGGAGTCAACCGCTAAATCGTAACCTAAAATATGTGACGACCTGTGTGTTGGCTGAAGAACAGCGCAATAACCCGAATAAGAGTCAGTCTGCCCCCGAAGTTGCTTTCAAAGCTGGCAATAAAAAAGGTTTGATTTGTTTTAAATGCAAGAAGGACGCAAACCATATCGCTAAAAACTGTCCTGAGAAGTCATCGGACGGAAAGACCTGCAGGTACTGCAAAAAATGAATCACCAATCGGAAAATTATTTTTTCAGACAAGAAGAAAAAGTAAAAAATTCGCCCAAAAATGATTCAAGGGCTGCATTCCTGACCATTGAAGGATCGATCCATGAACGTGCTCTCATATGGATAATCAATTCCGGGTGCTCATCGCATGTGACAAACAACGCCAAAGTTCTTTAAACAAAAGGAATAAAATCGAAATTTCCTCTGAAATGGAAAATCTGAACGGACCCATTAACCGAACACTGATGCAGAAAACTCGAGCATTGCTATTTGACTCCAACTTTCCTGATGGGGGAAACACTCTACGTAGCTACATACTTCACGAATCGGAGCCCGACTTCTGCTCTTGAAAATAAAACGCCATGCGAAATTGGCATGGTGAACTTGAAACATCTCAAATTATTCGGATGTGAAGCTTTTGTCCACGCAAAAGGCCATCTAAGAAAATTGGACAAGATAAGCAGGAAGCTTATTTTTATCGGTTACACGAATAACGCTTATATACTGTGGGATAAGGAAAAAAGAAAAAAATTGTGGTTTCCAGAGATAATATAATGTTCCAGAGAAAAGTTCACCAATAAAATGTCAGAAAACCGGCTTTTCCGCAATTTTCCCATGGATTCTGATGATGGCACGGTATCATTAGTCTTGGAAAATGAACAGCCGGCCATTCTGGAAGAACTCCAACATGAAGATTCATCAGATGAGGCTGAATCAGAAGATCCTAACAACTTGACGCGCGATCTGGAACTGCGACGCCGACGCGGAAGAACCCCCAGATGAAGAAAGTGCTGAAGAATCTTCAGAGGACGAAAGCACTGCCGCACCTAGTAAAAATCATTAACTTGGAAGAGGGAAACGCAACAGAGCTCAGTCTGTTCTGCTCAAAGACTATGTTATGTTGACGTACCAACAAGCTACAGTAGGACCTGAAAAATACAAATGGAAAAAAGCGATTTAAGAAAAAATTCAATCTTTGAAGGAAAACCAAACTTGGGATGTCGTTGATCGCCAAAATTCTGGCAAGAATAAAATATTAAGCAACAAAAACATTTTGTAAATAAAAGACGATGAAAAATACAAAGCCAGTCTCATCGTTCGTGGCTGTGAACAACGTTCAGGTGTTGATTACACTGAAACATTCAGTCCCGTGGTAAGCACTACAGCTCTACGAACCATAGTAGACGTTGCTGCCAGAGAAAATTACTTCATGGGCAAATTTGACATTAAGACTGCATTTCTGCATGGCAATCTAGAAGAGGAAATCTTCATGTACCTCCCTGCTGGTCTTGAAGAAGGAAACAAGATTTGTCGACTGCGAAAATCTCTCTATGGGCTGAAACAAGCTCCCCTTCAGTGGAATAAAAGATTTACGACCTTTCTGAAACAAAGTAGACTGAAACCTCTAAAAACCGAGCAGTGTGTTTCTACAAACACTGACAAAAGCCTGATCTTTGCTATTCACGTAGATGACGGTTAGACAAAAACAAGAAAATGGATCGGTTGCTGAAAATGTTGGAAAAAGAATTTGAAATGACCTCGTATGAAAATCCGTCAAGTTTTCTCGGAATTGAAATTGAAAACAACGCTGATTTCATCAAACTCTCACAAAAATCGTATACCGAGCAAGTCATTGAAAAATATGGTATGAACAATTGCAACCCCTCGAAAACTCCTATCGTCCAGAAAACTTTGACGAATACCCAAACAGAAAGTGTGATAAAATTCCCGTTTCGTGAAGCAGTCGGATCACTACTTTACCTAACATCAAGAGCTCGCCCAGACTTGGCGTGTGTAGTCGAAAAGTTGAAAATCTCGCTAACTAAAAGAATCTCGCTAACCTACGTTACGTCTGCGGAACAACTGAAGCTGGAATAAAGTTCCCTAAAAATTGACCTGAAGATTTATTTTGTGGGGCTTTAGGGCTCGTCAACGGCAAGGTCATTAGAACCCTTGGACCTGAAGAATTAGTAGCGTATTGCGATACCGATTTCGCCAATGATCCAGAAACTCGCTTCGTGATTTATTACTGCGGTGGATCCGAGACCTGGTGCACGCGGAAGCAACAGGTGGTCGCAACTTCGACGTGTGAAACCGAGTACATCTCAGCTGCCGATTGTTGCTGAGAACTCATCTTCGTAAAAAAAATTATTGAGGGAATTACTGGCAAAACTATTCCCGCGAAAATAATGATTGACAACCAAAGTGCTATTGATCTAATAAAAAATGGAGTGGTAAATAGGCGTAGCGAACACACAGACGTACGTTACCATTTTATCAAAGAAAAATATGATGAAAGACTCTTCTCTCTTGAATATTATCCAACGTCAGACCAAATCGCTGATGTGTTTACAAAATCGTTGAATGTTCCTAAATTCCAGAAATTCAAAGAAAAATTGATGGGCTAAAAACTTGTATGTGCTCAAAAATTTGTAATGTTTGTTAATGTTCTTAAAAAATTTAAATGATATTTTGAAAATGTTGAATTGTTATAGTTTAAGAATGTTTGATATGATTTTTATTATCTTGATACAAAAGAAAAACTATTTTGATACGTTCTGATGAATATGCGATATGAGTTGTTTCAAAAAATTGAGACTGATCTTACGTGTCAAAACTATGTTACGAATTTTGATGATGTGATGTTCTTAAGACTAAAATTTGGTTTAGGGTTCCAGAATTCAGTACGAAAATAATTAAGGAGTGTTGGGTAATTATTTTCAGGATGACGGCGCACTAGCGCACTCTCCAGAAAAATTGTATAACCTCAGTCTCACCAATATGGCGTGTGTAACCCGTAGACTCGGCTGTCGTATAAAATAAAGCTCGTTCGTTCAAAGTGATTATGCGTAATACTGATATAAAACCTTAAAATACAACATAGTCAGTAGGCAACCATATCTTTTTCTTACAATGTCATAATTTTACTTGTAACATAAGCAATAAAAAAATGACATTGTAATTGTTAGTAATCATATTCAGAGAAATAATTTTCAATGCAATGATGTACACCCCAAAATTGAAAAAGGAGTCATAAACAATGTTCATCATTTTGGTAAAACTTTTTTATTGAACACCTTAAAAAAATATTGTTACAAATAGTATTTTGTTTTTACCGTAATGATAAACATTGTTGTTTACTCTTTGCAACTATAATGTATGGTGTAAAACATAAAATACTTATTATAACAATCTTTTTTTTCAGAAATTATTTTGATCACAGCACTAGAATTACTTTGGCTGATGCTCAATGCACTGAGATAATAGAATACAGAAAGATGTCGAATCGAGAAAAATAATGGGTCGCGACCCGCTTTAGGAATTTTTGTGGGTCACAAATAACATTTTTGGGGAAAAAAATACAGGCGTCGTCTAAAATCATTAGAAGATACCACCATAAAAAATTCTGCAAAATCAAAAATGGTGTGTATTATGACCTGCCTGACTCTTATAAAATGTAATGAGTTCATAAAAAGGTTAATGTTATATTTGTAAAATTGAATGAGAGAAATGAAAATTTTCTGTCAATTTGAACATAAAAAACTGTGAAAATCAGTCTCTCTTGTTAATGTCTCATGCATGAAAACAACATTTTAACTGTAGAAATTACATCAGCTTAAAGTAAACGAAACTTCATTATTTGTGATAATGCTCAATACGAGTTCTGTCCTTCAAAATGCTCAAAACTAGTTTTGGCAATAGATAAACAACAAAAACGGACCAATTTAACATTATGGTCCCATCCTAACCTTTTTCTTCGTATATCCTTCCGCGGGTGCTGCTACCTCCACCATCGCCGCCATCTTCACACTTAAACAGATTTTCTTAAAACGGAATCGCCGGGACTAACAAACCTAACATCGCCGACTGTGACCGAACAATTGTTTATAATTACCATACCCTAACATACTAATATAAACGGTGGTGGAGAGAAGAAAATAGTGCGGAACAATATTTCTTTATAACTACCGTAAATATGAAGAGCGAAGTATACGACTTATATTTTTGGATCCGCAATAATATTTATAGTAATATAGCATCTATGATTTTTTCGAACCCTGATAGGACCATATTCTTATATTTGGCCACAAAAACTACTATTGATCACTTTGAAAATGCTTAAAACTTCTGGCAAATTTACATCAGCCAAAACTAGTTTTGGTGGGTTTTTTCGTCCTATGGCCGAATTCGGGTTTTGTGTATAACATAGATTCCAAATAATCAAAGATCCCCAAGCCAATTTACTTCTGATTCTTTCCTCTGGATAGTCCTTGCAATACTTATTATTAGTCATGAAGTTCAAAACCTGATAAATTTCAAGAGGTTCATTGTAAATATAAAAAAAATCTTTTATCAGATTCTCAAAAAGTGCCATATCTGTTCCAAAAGAAAACTTATTAAAATATTAATGATTTTGATTAACCTCTGCAATCTTCTTAACAGTAATAATACAATCAAATGACTTGATTTTTCCAGATGAATTCTCTGCATATCACAATTCAGAAAACAATTTATATAAAAATCACTTAAAATGGTGATAATTTTCATTGTAACCATTGTTTTTTTAAATTGGGGCTTTAGGACTCATCAACACTGTTGTTAATTATTGCATTACAAAGTCTTCATTGTTCGTTGTATCTTGCAAACAACTCACCTGTGAATTCTATGTGTGTTCTTGTAACATTGTATGATGCTCTAAGCTCTGTAACATCTCTTGCTTTCTTCTTTATACAGGTGTATTAATTTGAGTCAATCTAGCAATGAAGTAGCACACCTGAAGATGTCTCGCATTGGAGACATTATAGTGTTTTATTTATTTTAAGTGTTTTTATATAAACTGTTTTCTATATTGTGACATGCAATGAATTTATCTTAATTTTCATTCAAAATCAAATTGTCTGCTGAAAAATCTAGTCATTTGTTTATACTATTACTATTTAACAGAATATTACAGTTTGGGAAAAAAAGATCTGCAGAAGTTAGAATGTACTCCAAATGAGGTAAAAGTTATCTGTAATGTTGTTAAGAACCTAAAGAAGGTTATTTCCTGAAATTTAAAATAAGAAAGTAAAAATCACTGTGTTGGCTCACATATTCGAGTTTGGAACTTGAACAGCTTCATTTCTCACTTGCTTTGGTTCATTCTTCTTATTCTGGGAAAAAATATATTTAAAAAAATAATATATGAGAATGTTAAGCTAGTTTTTTAAAAAAATTAATAAAAATTCAAATTCATTAGCAAGAATGTTCTGACTACAAGAGGAAAAGTGATCAATTTTTCTTCATTACAAAATTTAGGGTAAAGATACAAAATTTAACCACACACATAAATTCAAGTACTGCAACCTTTTATTGCAAATACATTCTTATACTAATATTGCAAATACATTCTTATACTAATACTGCAAATACTTTCAAATACTACAAATACTCTCTTTGGTCAGAGAAAATCATAGATTCAAAATTTATAATCTCCAGACACTAGAGATTTTATAAGATTAATCTAGGAGTTCACATTTAGAAAAGTTTCATTAATAACAATCCAGGGATTTTGTGGGAAATTACTTAAAATAAAATTATATTTCTGGATGTCACCCTTAAAAATAACCCATCAAGTCATTTTTCCCATCAAAGTTTCAAGTGTTGTCCTAACAGTAAAGTCTGGCTCTCAGTAATCAATATGTCTGTGCTGTCACAATCTATAACAATTTAAAGGCGAGGATGAAAACTTAGCTCACTTTAAAAATCAATATGTAATATTCATCCACTCGCTTTAAAGATTTTATGACAAAGAAATATTAATCATCACCCAGTACCTATAATTATTTTTCCTTCAAACCATAGATTTCAATATTCCTTTATTCTTGACAATAAAACTCTTTTGTTTTTTAATTTTTAAATTAGAAAGAAGTTGTATTATAAAATGATCAACTATTAGAAAGGAGTCCATAAATGTGGAACACCAGTCTTAAGTTTTAAAACCTATGATCTAAATAATTTAATGCACACATATTTTACTGACCTGAAAATATTAGCAGCTCATTTTTATTGTATTGAATGAGCCAAAGAATTGGAGGAATATTAACAAATTCATCTCTTAGACAGACTTGAAAAAGTAAGTGTAATGAAATATTTACCAAAGATTCTGTCAATGTTTTTATCTTGATTTCTTGTTCGGAAATATGTGAAGCCTGTTGCCTTTTCTCCACTTTAAGAGAGGAAATGGCTAAAACTTGCTTTTCTATTTCATTTTTTTGTATTCTTACACAGTTCTGCAAATTCTCAATTTCCAATGTTAAGTTATCTCTACTGGATACCAAATTTTCAACCTAGACCAAATATTTGACAGTTAGTTATACATTCAAATAAGAAGCAAATATGATAATAATTGCTCAAGTAACATACCTCCAGTGCTAATGCTTCTTTTTGAACAACAGAACGTTCATTGAATGATGCAATTTCTTTCTGGAGTTGTGACACAGTTTGCTTCAAGCTATTTAATTCTTTCGATGTTATTTCCTTCTCTTCCTTACAGCTGAACAGAGAAGTAGATACATTCAGTTATTCTTCAAATACTCCTTGTATTGTTGTTGTAACACATATGTGTGAATGGTTTTAAAGAAGAAGAAAAAGAATAAATTTATGGTAAAAAAAGCCGTTACAAACTGTGTATGACCATGTGGAGGACAATAAACTGATTTAATAAAAAAAAAAATAACATAAATATACAGAAAAAAATAAAAATGATTGAAGGTTTCTGTGAACTGTCCTGAACAATAGATTTCTGGGTCAGGAAGACCGTAAGAACCCTATTTCCTCACCCATTTATCTATTACATTTTATTTTAGTTTGCAACACACAAAATAAAAAACTTGATTTAATATTATAAAGTGCAACATGAAAGGAATCTTACTACGTAATCCTTAAGTTCCAGAAGCAGTAATAAAAGGAAAATATCAAGTGACTTACTTAGCTAGTTCGTTTATAAGTTGTAAGATTCTTTTCTTATCCTCTACACAAAGATCTACAATTCGAGGCAAACCATTCCGAAATTCCCCACAACCTCCTCCACCAAAATCAACATCTCCTCCCGATGACTTGGAACCATACTCTGAGGTATGGGATAGTGAAGGAAAAGCAGGTTGCTTTGACATTTCCTGACCAACAAGAGTTTCTATCTGATTAGCATTGTACAGAGCTGATAATTCTGCAGTCAAACTCTCTTTGCTCATTGCTGGCGATCCATAATTGTTACCTGTAAGAGTTATTGTAAGATAAAAAATAACATTATTTAACTTTCTAAAACTTCTGAATTAATATTTACCACAACTTGCGGGAAGGTGACAGGAAAAAGATCCAACATTGTTTTTTGTTGTGTGAAGCTTTCCCATTTTTTTAGGACGGTTAATCACTGTCACTCTATCAACAGACTTATTCATTTTCTTCTTGTTAAGCATGAAATAATTACTATCCTGCTTGAGTTTTGTTACTTTTGTTAAATATGACACATTATCCTCAGCAATTTAGGTGAACATAAAAATTGAAGGAGAAAAATAAAACTGTTACTATGACAACTGTTTAATAACATACACGAAGATACAAAAGAGATACCAAAAATATTTTATCATTCCCAGTAAACATTTTCCATGTTATTCATACAACTTTCCATGTGCAATATAAACCAAAATATACAACCAACAATTTTACTTTTATTATGAAGAACTTTCTTGCAAAAGGTTTGTGGCACCCAGGTCAAATATACTAAATTCCAATGCCAAATTGACCAAGTAGAGTAAATATTGAAGTAAAGGGAATGAAGTAAAAATGTTATATGCTGTAGACAAACACCTGAATTTTTTTATTAAACCAAACAACAATAAAACAAAATTCTTAACTAATAAAAAACATAATACATTAAATGCAGTTTTTCGATAGAACTACAAAATTTATCTTTATCTATACTATAAAATTATTATTAAAAAATTAACTTTACAATCTATAATTGAAAAAGTAACATTTGTGAGACAAGATCTTTAGTTTTCATTACACAGTGTAATATATGCTATGACCGTGTTTTATTTATCTTCCTCCGTCACGAGATTTCTCGGAGACTTCCCTCAAAGATTTAATTCACCAGCTCCCTCGACCATTCCTCCTCCTCGGAGATTTCAACGCCCACGCAAGTTTTTAAGAGAACAACATCGTCCACTAAAGTATGGGAGTCAATTCGAAAGATATCTGGAAGGTATTCTCGAGTCCCAATATCTGGACTCAACTATCAAGGTCGGGTTCTCACCAACAACAGAGAAATGGCAACAGCAATGGCTGAATATTTTGCTGACCTAACATCTGCAGCAAACTGCGATCCTGATTTCGCGAGAAAAAGGGAAATAGCAGAGAGCACATCTTTTGACTTTCGTTCCACCAACTGGGAACCCTACAACTCACCTTCTCTATGTGGGAACTTGAGTCAGCTCTAGCAACAGTCTACGACACTGCTCCTGGCCCTGATTCAATTCATTATGAAATGATGAGACAACTCAGTCTCGAGTCGAAAGAATACCTGCTGGATATCTTTAATCTTTCATGGTCCGAGGGAGTATTCCCTAATTCCTGGAAGGAAGCAACGCTTATCCCTTTACTAAAACCAGATAAGAACAAAACGACCATCAGTAGTTATCGAAGCATTGCCTTGACGAGTTGCGTTGGTAAAACTCTGGAGAGAATTATCAACCGTCGTATCGTCTGGTATCTTGAACGGCATGACTTGCTGGATCGATCTCAGTGTGGTTTCAGGAAGTTCCATTCCACCCTGGACAACTTACTTCTCCTGGAAACAGCAATTCAAGATGCTCTTGTCCGAAGACATGTCATCGGAATATTCTTTGACATCGAGAAGGCTTACGATGCTACTTGGCGTCATGGCATTTTACAACAACTTTATGCCTGGGGATTTAAAGGACGTCTTCCTCTGATGCTACAGTCCTTTTCGGATCAGCGTTCCTTCCGCTACAGAATTGGAAGAGACACCTCGGATCTCCTTCTTCAAGAGAACGGTGTTCCTCAGGGCTCAGTCTTGAGTGTGACCTTATTTGCAGTGGCGATAAACAGCATAACATCTGCTGTAAAGAATCCTGTTTTACACTCTCTTTTTGTCGATGACTTTGCTATCTTTTGTTCATCATAGGTGCGGAGCGACAAATTCAACTCGTGCTCAATAGATTATACCACTGGTCGAAGACGACTGGCTTTCGTTTCTCTGCTGAGAAAACACGCTGTGTTCTATTCAGTAGGAGAACAAGCCTTCTGGCAGAACCTCACCTCGCCCTGGGGAAGAACGTTCTAAAACTCTATCCTTTTGTAAAAGTCTTAGGTCTAATCTTTGATCAGAGACTGAATTGGATTGAACATCTGACAGACTTAAGAGCGAGAACATTAAAGTCTCTGAATTTATTGAAGTGCATGAGTAGCAGGGAATGGGGCGCTGATCGCTCCTCCTTGCACCAGTTTTATCGAGCATTCATATGATCTCGGCTCGATTATGGCTGCGTTGTATATAGGTCTGTTCGTGCAAGGATTTAAAGAAGTTGGATAGTGTCCATCATGCAGGAATTCGACTAGTTACGGGAGCCTACCGCACTAGTCCCATTCGGAGTTTGTATGCCGAGAGTGGCGAACCATCTTTTTACCTCCAGCGGCAACTCCTCATGCTACGACCCTTTTTCCACGTGCTAATCTGGTGCACAACGCGGTGTTTCATCCTTCCTCTTCTTCCATCCGTTTCTACAACAACAGACTGAGAGCAACTAAACCTTTTGAATATCGCTCAAAACAAATTTTGGAAACCTTAAATATTGTTACAAACCAAACGTTTGTAAGGGGTTTTTATTTATTATTATTGTTTATTATGTATTTATTGTTATAAACATTCTATAACAATTGTACTTGTGTATAAACATTTAGCGTCTATATAGACATTTATTCAATATTGGCGCTCTTTGAGCTATAAGTTCCATGCTAATGTGATCGATATTTATCGATACTGAACTTTGATACAATCGATAGAATCGAAAGTATCTATACTGAACGCACTCACTGTGTAAGCTCCATTAACACATTCATGAACGTATCCAACATGTACGTTCCATGACTCATCATTTATGAACATGCCCTACTTGTATGTTCTGTGAGTCGGCTATATATACAGCTGCATTCAACGACTCGACATCCATTCCGTCGTCGTGAGTCGCAGCGTAGGGTCACGTATCGCCGTGACATGAAGTTTAAACCGTTGTGCTATTCTACGTATAGTGTATAAACGAACTTTTTGGACAATGATTTCTACAAATGAAATCATACTACTGTTGTGCTAATGTATCGTATAGTGCAACGCACGCAGCCAAGCATCTACGAGCATAAATGCTCATAACATTTTCTAAGTTACAGCAGAATGTTCACCAAACATCACTGCCATTCTGGTTCGACATCAGCATCCCGACAGAAGACCTCGGCGAGACATCCGCAGGCAGCCGGAACATCGAGTCGACCAGCCAAACTACTCTACTAAACTACTCCACGGAAGACCAGGTCAACGCAACCTCGGCAGCGGAGAGAAGGCTACTCGCAAGCACTTCAATAAGTATACATTCTCGTAACAACGAGATTCGCATTTAAAATCGCAAGATCTAATGCAAAACTGTTATTCCTCGCAAGTGGGGACCACATCGGGAAATCCTCCCGATGGATTCAAAATCCTGCACTTATTTAAGGTTTTATATAAACCAACTATAATGTATTAAAGCAGGTGATTTGTAAACTATCAATTCGTTGATGTCTGGGGGGCGTTCTCGAAAACTCGAGAACGGAGGGTCTTTTTTTTGTGTGGAGATTTAACAATCCCACTTCATATTTGCCAATGTCCAACTTAGTAATTCTGCATTAATTGGGAAACGGGATACAAGGGGAATATTATGTGAACAAAGGTTCATATTTATAATTATTTAAAACTCTGTTGAAACTGTTCTTCACAGAGCGTTGGTCGCACACAACGACCAACATCAAATTTGCTAATTCTATGTCAAGTTTGTCATGCAGTATATGTAGATTTAAGGAAATATGTGTGTAATAATTGTGATATAATAAATGTGAATTTGTTGATCCGAAGCGTGTCCATAAAAGAATCCTATCATACATAACCTTTTCATGCTTGTTGAAACATACAAGTCCCCCCTGTATATTGTTTATGTTTTACGACGAATGGTCATTCGTTCGTAACAAATGTACGCACGCCTAATGTCTTAAATCAAGGTTTTAGTAAGTCTCCTCCTTGGGCTTTGCACAAGCCGAATATTATTTTCGATCTTCTGCATCATGACAAGAAGAACACTCCAGCTCCGATGTTGAGGGTATACTTTCACCTAATCCTCGACAAACACCGGGTCCACATCCCTGTGTTTACCGACCGGTCGAAGCAGGCTGATGGTGTCGGCTGCTCTGTGGTGTTTCCCCGTGAGACCTGTGGCTACCGTCTAGGCGACCTATGCAGTGTTTACACCGGTGAGTGCTACGCCATATTGAGAGCATTGCGATCAACAAAGTGCTCCCGCGGATTACATTTCCTGATTTGTTCTGATTCGCTAAGTGCCCTTCAAGCAATCCAGAATATGTATCCAGCTGATAAGCTGATCCAAAACATCCAGGATGTGCTTTTCTTACTGCAAAGTGATGGAAAGAACATAATGTTTTGCTGGATTCCCGGACACGTGGGAATCAGAGGAAATGAGGAAGCAGATGTTTCCGCAAAGACAGCATGCCTTAAGACTCGCATGGATTTCTCCACGATTCCAAAACGAGATCTCATAAATACCATCTAGTTGAGGATTCTGAGTGAATGGAGCAATGAGTGGTTAGCTGTTGAAAGGAATAAGCTCCGACTTATCAAATCCTCTGTTAAATCATGGAGCAGTTCCTGTAGGCCTGCCCGGCGCGACGAGGTCTTGCTGACCCGTCTGCGCATAGGACATTGTCCTCTCACTCATAGGTATCTCTTACTACTTGATGATGAACCCGTTTGTGAGGAGTGTGGCTGTTCTCTGACAGTGCGTCACCTACTAGCTGATTGCAGAAGATACTCAAGTATACGGAGACAAATTGGTCTGGCTGCAGATTTACCAACAATTCTGGGAAATGAAACAGTTAATGTTAATAAACTATTGAATTTTATGAGTAGATCGGGGCTCTTCCCACAAGTTCTCGGGAGGGTTTAAAATTTGCATTCCTTTTTCCTCTTTCCTGTCTTCTTTCCTTTTATCCTTCGTCTGTAATTAGAAAATATAATCTTTAGAATTTTTCTTTCCTTTTTTATGATATAATGTATTGGACTACTGTTTTCTTTTCTTTCATCTTTGTAATTGGATATTTGTTGAATTCAGGAGGGTTTTTTAGTGGGTATGGTCGAGATATTCGGCGAGTCCCACACACGGGGAAGAGTCACTACGGCTCTTCTCTATGGTGCGAAACTGCATTTTTCCCCACCTGCACGGGCTCTAATGACCTTGCTGTTGACGAGCCCTTAAAGCCCCCCCCCAAAAAAAGTGTTTCTTCATCGTGTCTACAGATACACATGTTTCCTGTAAATTCCTCTGTTGTTTGTATTTATTAAATTCTCCGTGCTGCGTTAAGATCTGTAATAATGGTTTTGATGGTACGAACTATTTCCTATTTCTATGACTGAAAGTAACGTCTTGTATGAAGCGATATGTGGTTTGTCCCTCTTGTACAATTTCCTATATTGTCTGCCAACATTTGGTAAGTTCTCTCACTATGTTCCCTTTCCAATTTTTCTCTTCTATCTTTAATATACTTTTTCATATCTGGATCTGTTTCTTTTGTCGCATACTGTATCGTAGGTAATTCGATATCAATTGTCAATACTCCCAGTATTACCTGCACCGCCTTAGTTGATACACTCCTACATAAACCACTCCAATGTAGAAGGTACATTCTTTGGTAACTTGCTTAGTTTCCTTTCTATGGGGCGCTTCTTGCTTTGCAGATGCCAAGCAGTTCCACAATATGTTATTTGTGACAATTAGTGGTTCCCTTATAGAGTATCTTAAGCTGTTGTATTCCTATCTTGTTATTTATACCAACCCGCATTATACTATATATAATTCTTTTGAGTTTCTTTCCTATTACTTCTATATGTTTATTAAATGTTAGTAGCTCGTCTATTTTCACTCGTAGGTTTTATACTTTTTTGTCTCAACTTTAATCGCCATCCTGGGAAATGTATAATTGGTTCTCTTCTACTAATTCCTTTATGCCGCATTCCGAATACTATACCCTCTGTTTTTTGCAGTGACATCTTTAAGTATATTCTGGTACATTCAGTTTCGAACTTCTCCAATACTCTTTTACTTTCTTTTTCTAACTTGCATCTACTATCTCCCTCAACAATTATTCCCACATCGTCAGCATAGGCGATAATTGATATATTTTCCTCTTCCATTTTTTCTAGGATTATGTTTAATACTACATTCTACAGTGTTGGCGTAAGGTGTCTTCCCTGTGGATACTCCTGTTAGCTGTTCTATTATTCTTTCGTTCCCTATGTCTAACACAATGTGGCGATCTTCCAAATATGATTTTATTATCCTTTGCATTTCCATTGGTATTTCTTACCATTCTAAGTTTTTATTTATAGTATCCCTGTGCACACTATCTAATGCTCCTTCGTAATCTACGCAGACTACTAAGGCATATTTCTTTTCGCGGTTGTTATTCTGTACAATAGTATTCTATATTACTTCCCTTTGTAAATCCATACTGATTCTTACTCATTTTTCCTTGTAGTATGTCTTGTAATCGTTCTGCTAATAGTCTGTTTATAACTTTTCCTATTCCCGACAACAACGTAATTGGTCTATATGATATGCTGAGTAGGGGATCCCTATTTCCAGGTTTCTGAAAACACTTTAAAAGGCCAATTTTCCAGCTCTTGAAAAGTCTCCTATTTTGTAACAAACATTACATATTTGGTGTATTTCTTCTTGTTATTTATCGTACAGATGTGTTATCGTCTCATTAGTTACATTGTCGTAACCTGGATTTTTGTGTTTTTAAGTCTCTCTACTGTTCTTATAATGTCTTGCTTTGTTACTTCCTGTAGTTCTGTCATCGTGTTCTTTGTATTCTCGTTGCTCCATTATACGTACTTCTGTTCCGCTTAATATCTCTCTCTTATCAGTGTACTCCCTGTCTTTCGCCATCCCGTTGTGATTGTTAGTCCTTCTTTCACCTCCCCCAGACTTTGCGCTTCTTTTAATTTTTCCCGGCCAATTATGCACGGGAGT
The DNA here is from genome assembly GCA_002313205.1 of Laupala kohalensis. Classification (NCBI taxonomy): domain Eukaryota; kingdom Metazoa; phylum Arthropoda; class Insecta; order Orthoptera; family Trigonidiidae; genus Laupala; species Laupala kohalensis. The sequence continues at coordinate 152,411 of NNCF01125997.1, read as the reverse complement.
CCCCAAATATTTATTGATATATTTCCTTCTGCGTATCGTTCCCAAACAGTTCTTTTCTTCTTTCGGATTAACTTTTTAATTTTTTTAGGAAACCACTACTTCTGTCTCATTTCTTTCTGTACCTCTTTGTCCCTTCTGATATTGCAGTCGTAATCGGTCCCGTTTTCTTTTCGCTCCCTGTACCTCGCTATCCCATATTCTTGCATATCAATATCCTCCTGTACCTTGCATATCCTATATTCTTTTATCTATGTTTTCTTCTTCTTCCTGTGTTACGTACGGTATCTTGTTCTTTGTGTCTGCATTGTATCTTTTCCAGTTTATTTTCCTGTATTTTATTTCTTTATTAGTATTGTCTTGGCTCCCGCTTGTCTCCTCTATACTGTATAATATCGTCCTATGGTCACTTTCTACAGAATAGGTGACTTGCCACATCATTGCCATTGTATGTGTTCTGCTTTGTAATGTTAAATCTATGATAGAATGTGCATTGGCTGTTTCAAATGTGTATACACCTCTAATATTTATTACACATAAATCCTTATCAAAAATTATCTCTTCCAGTACTTTCCTGTGCTTGTCTGTTTCATGGTATCCCCATAAATCTGATCATGGATTAAAATCGCCACTTATATATGTTTCTGCACCTTTAATTATGTCTATTATTTTAACTTAAATATAATAATGGTTCTAAACTGATTGTCTTGATATATTTATACTTGAAGGACAATAATTATGCGAATATTATTATAGACAATCAATTTTTAATGTAATACTTTATTAGTATTCACTAATACATGGCCAATGTTTCTATGCTAGTTTGACATCATCTTCAGGGCTGCTAGAAATTGGTATTCAAAAGTAAAATTACAATGGAATTACAAGATAAAAATTTAAGTACATAGCACTTACAAAATAAATAAATAATAAAATAGTTACAAAATATTTGATGATATGTGATATTAATAAATATAAAAATAAAAGAAAAATTATTAATACAATTGTATTAAATTTTTTAAATATATATCACATACCTGCTATATTTTGTGAAATGTTCCAATTATCCAAAAATTAATACCCATAAAATTTTGTTTTTAAAAACATTAAGAACATCACTTGTAAGAATAAAATATTGATGCAAATTCACCATTGTGTAGAGCCTTCCAACATAGAGGAATGATAACAATTAAAAAATGATTTGTGGTTTGAATGTAAGCAACAGTTAGGGTACCAAATAGTGCCAACTCTGAAATAGTGAAAAATAGGTACAAGCTTTACAATATTATAAAATTCATATTGTAAATGTTAAGTTAAAGTATTTAATACATAATAGAATTATAATAATCACTGTAAATTTAAAAAAATAAAATATTTTATCATGTTCTTTAGAAAATATGTTAGTTTCAATTTGTGAGTTGACATTGGATATAGTTTTAATATGAATGGATTCTGAAATCAAGTGTTTAAATGTATTAATTTCATAGTCCATAATTTTTGTTTTTTCAAAATTCATTCTATGCTATATATATATATATATATATATATATATATATATATATATATATAATTGTCAGTGATTTAAAGATTTTATTTCGAGATAGTTCTTAAAATCAACCGAAGATCATTTGTCAAGACGTTTTGACACTGAGAACGGTATGGTGACAAGCTCTGGTCGCAGTAGTAGGGAAAGCATGACTATTCGGTCAAGGAACTTTCGAATCGTTGGGGGACGATGACTGGCGCAGACCACCTTTCGCTGACGCAGACTGATGACGATGATAACCGCTGCAGATGAACAGGGGGCGATCTCCATCCTGCTGGAGTCGAACCAGGGTCTCTTCTCCCAGGTGTCTTTAGAGTGCTTTGTCCATCCATCACGAAGGTAACCTGTGTAAACTAAGGTTTTCCAGTGGTTAGATACAATCGACTACCAAAAGAAGTGCGACGAATGAAAATATACAATGGCCTACGCTCAGGACTTTTGTTATTTGTATAATTTAATAAGGCCTTCATAACGATGAGCGATTATCATAATGTTTTTTTCAATCTAATTAAACTTTCTATTTTTGTCAAATTGTTATTTAATAATCTCTTGGTGCAAGAATGGTAGTAATGATTAAGTTGCATAGAACACGTGTGAATTTTGGGGGTATGTTTTCTTTGGGGCACTTGATGTGAATGTTAGATCATAAGCAATTTAAGTCAAATTTTTATTTTTTGAATGAGCGTTTTCCTAATTATCAAGGAACCCTGTATGTGGAGCTCACTTATCTAAAGAATTCGAATCCAATGTTAAGTCATTAAAATCCCTGAGAGAAGAATAGTCGGAGTGTAAATGATTAATTAAATCAGTTATATCTTGTTCTTTTTGTGTGTGTTTTATTGAAATTAGTTTTTCCTGTAGTGGTGCTCAACTTACCTGAGCACACTCATAGTACTGATTAATTAGTTTTAGTACAATATATATA
>NNCF01125997.1:108048-141873 GCA_002313205.1 Laupala kohalensis | reverse complement strand
TATATATATATATATATATATATATATATATATATATATATATATAAAATTATTAATTCGTTCTTCTTCTACATATTTCACTAAATCGAGTATGCCTCGTGTTTCGAAAAAATCAAATAAACGCTTGAAACGATCGTGCAGGTAACGGATTAATGAACACCTGAGACGAACGGTCAACTCTTGCTTACGCGTGTCTTGCGCGTGCGCAGTTCTGCAAAATTGAGATTGCCGCTTAAAAGATACTTAAAAGGTTGCCGCTTATAACATAATTCAGTCTGTGGTGAGGAATCGCGCGGCAGTGACACACCCAGGACACGCCTTGTCGCCCGTCGCAATGAGCTAATTCAAAATTACACCACTAGGTTTAGCTAGCGATCAGACCTAAGCTCGCTCTCCCACGCAATAGCGAGCGAGCGAGAGAGATAGTTCAAAATTCTATCAATGCACCTCGCGCTATTTCGACAAAACAAAAGATAAACTTGTCTTGACAAATGAAATTCGCCGTCAATGTCTGCAGTACTCACGAAAGCACGAAGCGGCTTAAATTTTTCCATATTGAAATAACTTCTTAAAATTCGCATTATTGAATGATGTGATTTCACTTATTAAATCCAACTCATTATTGAATTGGTGCTAAAAAGTCTCACGACAATGAAACTGTATTTTTTAGAACTCCAATCAGTTTAATTCTTCTCCAAACAATAAGCTGTGTTTTTATTGATTCTTCTTCTCACTCTTGTAAAAAACTGTTACCAGGAGGCTGCCTGTCTGTTCGCTGCCTGGCTGGTGGCTGTTCGAGTTCGAGTCTTCTTGCATTTTTTTGTGTTTTGTGTTGTTCAAAGTGGTGCTGTACAACAGGGGACCTCTAGATATTGGAAGATTCTGCTCTTCAGATGAGAATATGGTAGAACCTATTTGAATTATTCTAAATGTCACAATAGTTCTGTAACTCACAATTATTCTGTGAAACTATCAAGTGAAAATACTTCATCGTGTATTCTTCTCGTACCATCTCAGATTGGGCTGTTGCTAGTAGAAAATTGATTACTCTTACAGTCTTACATGTTTGCACCTTAAAACATTTTTCTGCAAGGTGTTGATTTTTCATTATTCCTTGTTTTTGTATAAAAATTGAATAGACTCTTGATTGTCATCCAGATTGATTCTATGGCAAGTTGAGCTGTTGTTAGCAATCTTCCTATTACATGTTACTCGTACATGTGATTACTCTTATACTCTTACATGTTTTTATTATAAAAACCAAGCCTCAAGAAAATTGAAGTGAGCAGGCACCTTAAAATAAATTTCTGTTAATAAGTTACAATCAGGTTAGAACACATTGAAATCTAACTGTTTGAGAAGTGTTGAATTGCATTGTTCATTGTTTCTTGTCTTGAAAGTATCTAAATTATTTACTGTCATCCGGGTTGTAAGTCATCATGCCAAAATCAAAGAAAAAACGTGAATTAAAGTTGTTATATATTCAAAAATCACTTCACAAGCTGTCATCATTTCTTGGCGACGGTGAAGTGCTTTTGAATCAGGCTGAGAACAGATTAGCTCATTTAGAAACAGTCTGGGTTGAATTAAGTAAACTGATGGAGGAATCAGATGTCATATTGAACCAAGAATTGTTATCTGAACTAGAAGATTTGTACCTTAACATAAAGGATAACATTATCTTGCTTATAAAAAATTCTAAAAACACTAGCTCTGTTAACTCCCAAGAAACACCACAACAAAATGATCCACCCAACAGATTAATCAGACTTGCTCCAATTTCAATACCAATTTTCTCTGGCCGGTTAGAAAATTGGACTAGATTTTTCAATTTGTTTTCTGATTTAATTGTAAGAAACAAAGGCTTAACGAATGTGCAAAGGATGCATTATTTAATTTCATCTCTAAGAGGAGATGCACTAAGGTTATTGGAAAATTATGACATCTCTGACCATAACTTTACCTTGTGCTGGAAAAAACTTATTGAAAATTACCATGACGTAAATTAGATAGCTATGAAACATTGTTCAGAAATGATCAAAATGGCCGCCTTGAAATCTAAGGGTCTGAATGATATGAAAAAGTTCATCTCAGAGTTTGCTTCCCATGTCGATGAAATAAACACATTACAATTAGATTCAGGATTAGAAAATATATTATTGCAAACTATTCTTTTAGAAAAATTGGATTTGGGAACGAGAAAGGCTTGGTTTATGAAATTCCCCTCTGGTTCAAATGACATAAAACTCTTGATAAAATTTCTTGAAAAACGTGTTAAGGTATTGGAAATGTCATTGGATTCTTCAGTAATTCATGTAGACAGTCAGGATAGGCGTGGGCCAAAAGAGAATATTGAAAGGATGCAGGTAGTCTACCATGAGGTTAATTCGACGACCCATAAGTTTCCTTCGAAATGCATATATGTTGAGAAACGTTTCATAGATTATACAAATGTTCAAGGTTTTTAAAATTATCTCCAAGGGAAAGAAAAAACTGCGTAAGTAACAACAATTACTGTTTTAGTTGTTTATCTCCATTTACAAAAGATCATACTTGTTCAAATAAAACCTGCCTCTCTTGCAAGAGAAGGCATCATTCTTTATTACATCTAGAAGAAAAAATTTCAAATGAAAAGCAAAACGTACTTCAGGCTGAAACAGTGATACAATGTTCTGTTGATATTGAAAAGGCAGTGTTCTTACCGACAGCTATTGTGTATGTCAGCGATGCTAGCGGTCACAATATTCCTGTAAGAGCGCTCATTGACTCCGGTTCAATGTCAAATATCATTTCTGAAAGATTAGTTCAAAAATTACAATTGATTAGAATTAAACAAGAGACTAAATTGTCTTTGGTTAACTCACTGAAAACTGGGTCGAACACTGTTACGATGGTAACTATCTCTTCTTTCAATCATAAGTATACCAGTAAAATCAAGTGCGTCATTCTTCCAAAAGTATCTGCAAATCTGCCTATTAAGGACATCAAATTCCCGTCGATTTCTTTCCCTAATAAGGTCAAATTAGCAGACCCTCAGTTCTTTAAATCCGGTCCAGTTGACATGCTTTTGAATTGTGAGGTATTTTCTCAAATATTACTCAACAAAAAATATGATTACAAATGTTTTCCCTCGATTATCAGTACGAAACTGGGGTTTATCATTGCTGGATCAATACCTTCAGAGGTGCTTGAAGAATATTCTTGTAATTTTACAATGCATGATGAAACTAATTCGAATAGAGCCCTTGAGGAGCAGATAAAATCATTTTGGGAGCTAGGTGTCAACCAGAACGATGAGAAGTCATCGGTTGACCCAGCAGAGTTACATTTTAAGAACAACACTGTCAGACTCTCTGATTGGCGTTTTCAGTTGTCATTACCGTTTAGTCAGGAAACGAAATTGCTAGGAAAATCATATAATTTGGCCAAAAAGTGATCGTTAGAGAAACGGTTTGCCATTGACGAAGGTTTGAAAAACGATTATACAGCATTTATTGATGAATGTATAAAATTAGGTCATGCCACGAGAGTAGGAAATGAGATATTCGAACAAAAACATTATTTTGTCCCTCATTTCTCAGTGAGAAATGCAAATTCTTCCACGACACCACTGAGAGTTGTTTTTGACGCCTCTGCCCGCACATCCACCGGGTATGCAATCAATGATCTTTTAATGGGAGGTCAGCAAATTCAGCGAAACTTAATGGACATATTATTGGAATTTAGAGTGAATATTGTAGCATTCAGTGCTGACGTTCGAAAAATGTACAGACATATCAATATAAATCCATCTGACAAAATGTTTCAATTGATTCCCTGGCGTGACAACCCAGAAATAAGAATCCAAATTCTGTCTCTCAATACCTTGACGTAAACAGTTCCTTTGGGGCGGTAAGGTGCTTATGGGAAATAGCAGAGCAAAGCGGCATACCCACGAGCTAGTGAAATTGTAAAAAATAATTTCTATGTAGATGATTTACTGAGCGGAAGTCATGATGTCAAATCAGCGGTAGGAATAGCTCAACAAGTAAATGACATATTAGCACAAGGTAAATTTCTTTTAAGCAAATGGGTTAGCAACAGCCCAGAATTCCTTTCATATTTTTCAAAAGTAACCTTAGCGCAATCACCATTGATTTTAAAAGCCGAAGGCAACATAAAAACTCTTGGTCTAAAGTGGAATCTTATAGATAACACATTGAGCGTTTGAGGCAAACTCGAACCTTTACAGGTCCCTTCTGTAGGTACCAAAAGAAAGATTTTGAGTGTTGTCAGCATGATTTTCGATCCAAATGGTATTTTAAGTTCAGTAACGATACGATTCAAAGGCTGTGGAAGGCTAAGTTACCGTGGGACGTTCCTATCGAAAAGGAGTTTCAGAAAGAGTGGGAACAATTGTCAAAAGAGTTGAAGTTTATTTCAGATGTGATTTTTCCTCGTTGCGTTATTGCACCTGGTTGTACAACCACATTCTCCGTGCATTGATACACTGACGCATGTCATAGAGCGTATGGTTGTGTCATTTACATCGTTTCTGAAAATGGTAGCACTAACACGAGCGACTTATTGTGTTCTAAAACTAGAGTAACCCCCTGCGCCCAAATTTTGACAATCCTAAAGCTGACTTGTTAAACTTGTCGACAGAGTGAGAATCAATCTTCCCGTCCTTTTTTAAAATATTCATCTTTACACTGACAGTACCATTGTCTTGTCCTGGATAAAGAATGAAAATTCAAAAATTGAACCCTTTGTGTCTCATCGAATTCAGATCATTAGAAACTTGTCTAGAGATGTGGTTTGGTCGCACGTGAAAGGTTGTGAGAATTCAGCGGACCGTTTGACCCGTGGGATGTCTGTATCTGCTCTGAACGATTCAGTATTATGGTGACATGATCCTGTTAATCTGGGAAAAGAAATCGGCCATGTTCATTTTATGCCAAATGAAATAAATTCAAAAACCTTAACAGAAGGTATTCTGCCCTCTCATACTATTGTAAATGAAGTCGTCGAGAGAAAGGAAAAAGAATCGTACTTAATTAAAGCGATAGCACGACTCTCAAAGTATAATTTTCTTATTAGAACTACTGCTTACTGCCACCGATTTATTCAGAATTGCTGAGCTACAATAACAACAGAGGCCAAAAACAGATCCTTTATCAGCCACACTGTTAGATCAATCGCTAAAACTAATAGTTAAGGAGGTTCAACTCCATATTTTTCATATTGAAATAAAGGCATTGAAGTTTGAAAGGGAACTGCCAAAGGGTAGTAAATTAATTGATTTATTTCCTTTTATTGATGGTCAAGGTTTGATAAGAGTCGGGGGAAGATTACAAAATTCTCATCTGACATTTGAAGAGAAACATCCTATAATATTAACATATAATAACCATGTCAGAATTAAATGCAGAAGCTTATCATTTCAGATATCTACACGCAGGTCCGCAGTTGCTGAGTTCTGCCATAAAATCCAAGTTTTGGATAATATCGCTGAACAAACTAGTAAGGAGAATAACAAATCGTTGTTTAACCTGTTTTAAATTCAAAAGGCAAACAGCCCAACAATTAATAGGTGAATTACCAGCAACTCGGGTCACACCATCTTCACCTTTTCCTCATGTTTCAGTGGACTTCACGGGACCATTGAACGTTCGCATGGGTTTACCCCGATCAAAGGCTGTTGTGGCCTATATATCGGTTTTCGTCTGTCGTTCTTCAAAGGCAGTGTGTTTGGACTTAGTTGAATCTCTCAATACAAAACACTTCATTGCATGTCTCACCAGATTCTCATCCCGGTTTGGTTTTCCTAAAACAATCATGTCTGACAACGCTAGAACCTTTGTCAAAACTAGTAGGGACATCGCAGAATTTTTAAGCTTCATTTCAAGGAAAGAAAATCGAGAGAAAATCGAATCAATGTTAAATAACTCAGTGGATTTTCTCCCCTCCATATAACCCACATAGAAACAGCCTGGTCGAGGCAGCTGTAAAATCTTTGAAATATCATTTGAGGCGAACCTTAGGGCAAAATGTAATATCCTTCCTATAACGCACATTTCAATAAATTTGCGAGCCACTGGGATGATCAAATCGTACCAAAAGCAGCTAATACATTTCTAGCATTGGACATTACCTTGTTGGTAAGTTTCGTGATAATAGCTTGAGAAGTTTTGATCAATTAATCTCGAAAGCTACCTTTCAACTTGCATAATCGCTCCAAGGATGTAGGCATCTTCTTCCAATAGTAGCACCTTGCACCTAATAATGTCTTTTTTCCTGCTACACTTTTATCAATGCTACTTAAACACAAACAGTGGAACTAGCATGTAAACATCACACCATAAGCACAATTGTCGACCCATATTACACTCTTCCATATTTAAATCTTCGTTATTTAGTCTATTAATTTATAATTTTGCTTCCACAGTTCTCTTCCGCCTTACTATAATCCTATAACCTTTACACGTTATGAAAAATCCATGTAATACGTATTAGGTTGTATGTAAACAAACGTATAAATGCGTATAAACACATATAATTTCTGCTTATAAAGTATTTCAACTGTAATTTAAAATACGTGAATAAAAATTAACACTCTTTCACCCTATTATAGTTCCAGAGTTCTCAAATTATCCGTTCTAAAAATCTCTTATGAGGAAGTCGGTTATGCGTAGTAGCCCCCGCGGAACCAGAAGATAAAGACATGTCAAATAAATAGGAAACCGGTCAAAATTAACCAGGGATCGCTTAAAAAAGATTTAACAAAGGAGTGGTTGAAGAAGCGTTGAATTTCGAGGGAGACGGTTTTTGGGTCATCTCAGAACTGCAAAACGGAACTCAGAACTGCAAAACTTAATCATAAAAATCGGAAGTTAAAGAGGTTTAGGACCCATTAAGATCAAAGCGAGTCAGCACCACGCAGAACCAGGGAGCACAGCAGACACAGAACCAGCTTCTGACGACGCAGAAGGTTAACAAAAGATGGGATCGACGAAGCGTGATGGTCGCGAGGGAACATGCGTGCAAGTTCGAACATGAAGAACTAGGAGTTCTTTAGCGGGCGACCAACTGTCAGTCGACGAGCGAAAGATGTGGCACATTGGCTAGGACAATGAACTACCCGGGACGTACTCTTGAGATAGGATACCTAAAGGGGCGGGGGACCACGTGGTCACGGCGTGGAGTCGATGGAAAACTACAAATGTTAAAAATAAGGCAGTGTCATTCGTCGAGGACGTAACATACGTCACTAGCACTCAGCCAATTGAAGTGACTTCGCGTGGAATAGACAGAATGAAATAATTGGTTTAAGAAACCACGTGACGTGCGGATGGGCGTGACTGTCTCTTGAAAATTCTGGGGAAAAGAGGGGATGGTTGTTATTTAATTAGGTGCCCGGAAGCGCTGAGATACAGTCAGAGAGATACTTAGATACAGAGACATCGAGGTTCAGAGATGTACTTACTTAGAGTTTCAGACTTTCGGTCTTACTGTCAGAGTTACTGAGCGAGATACGGACGTACTGATTGATCATGGCCAGATCTTACGGCTAAGTGAGTTAGCACTTATGCTTTGATCACTAACGAGTGCGAGATTCTTCAATCAATTGTTTATCGATTGATATTAATTTTCAAGATTGATAAACTTACGACTTCGCGATCTTTTCGATATGTTAATAGCGAGCAACTCAGCATCGCGTCCGATGGCTAGCGAGTTATTAAGTCGATAATTAGTTACGGTCTTGGAAGAGTATCTCGTGACGGGTTCAGCTCGTGATCCGGAAGTTGGTGAATCGGAAGCACGGCCATGAACTGTAATTAGGTCACGGGACGTCTGCGAGGTGACTGGTGGCAACCATGAATGGGTTTACGAGAGGCGGCTGTTTCTATTCAGCTGGGAAGGCGAGGACAGTGGTGGCGGCAGGGCAGCTCTGAGGTCATCGAACTCGGCAACAACCTGGCGCGACCACGCAGTTTGGCAAAAGGCAGCCAACCTCTCAGTCTATGTCATTAAGTAATGTAACTCATCATAGCTGGCTGCGTCCTGTTCTAGGTAGATGAGAGTGGTACGTAATGGAACGAGATTACGTGTGTGCGTCATTACATTGAACTTTACATGAAAGACAGTAATGTCTCATCAGTTAACCAGGACAAATTAGCTTTGTTTGCTAAGTGATAAATGTATAAATTAAGATAGGATGAAGATAGGATAGGATGAAGATGATGTGTTGGGGACTTATAAACCCACATCACTGCGAGAAAAAGATTGTAAACAAAGTATGTGAATTTCGGGGGATTGATCATGGGATTTTGTGAGCATGTGTAGATTAGCGTTGCTAGTCGTTAGAAATGTTGTAGTTAGCCCATTAAAGCCAGTTTTATTTCACGTTGCGCCCACTGTGTGTTTTATTTTAATAAAAGGGCCAAACCCCACCCGTCATAAATTTCTTTCATCAGTCATTAATGGCTGGTAGTATTACCCACTACACTATTCACTTGTTTTTGTTACAATTGACTGGCCCAACGTGGTGCTTGATAAAATAAATATGGTGGCATTTATGGACCGGACCACATGGCATCATGAATTTATTCATTTCGATCAATTGTGTAATTAAGGGAAGGGTTACTTTAAACACACCACAAAAGCCCAGATGCGGTGTGAGTTTTGGTAGAAGCGAAATTCACAGTGGAGAGGAGCAGTAGAGATGTGACGACTGCCGATCCCCACATATACACCACAATTCCTATGGTAGTTTTACCGCTGCCACCAGTTCAGTTTCCCAGACAATTAAACACACGTGTAATGACAATAATTAATATTTTAATACAAATTAATTGAAATCTGAGTTCTTATAAACTTGGATAACTCTCAAAATCATAAATAAAGTTGTCATTACACAGCCATCAGAAAGCATTAATTACACAGAAAATTCAGTTGCTGACACTTATTTCGGAAAACCCACCTAGTTTATCCGAACTTCCAAAATTACTAGTTGGTTTCTCGAATACCGAACTGTTACAAATTATATCACTCGCAACTAGTAGCAAGTGTATCTAGATTACCGCAGCAATCTCTTACAGTAGTCGGACAACCAATACTAGCTAAGTCACATCTCTAGTAATCTGCGGACTCAACCCACACGTATAAGTCCCCGAAGATCCTCAATCCTTCCAATATATACGGAAGAGGAAGTCACGTGACCAGCAGGCAACAACGCCTTGTCGCTACCACAACGTTCACTCCACCCCCTTGTTCTTCCAACAGCCGTTATGGGAACGCAATGAGATCACCGCGAGGGGCGCGCCGCCACCGACCCAAGCCAGGCACCCGAACGTGCCCCTTCTTGAGTCTGTTATTGTCTCTGCATGCGGCGAAAATACCCCTCATAAACATAGTAACAGTCTTTCTTTCTGGGTTCTACCGACATTCCTCAATGGGCCTCACCTTGGTCCACATGGCGAGCAAGTCCACTTTCACAGAAATAGTATAAGACAAAAGGGAGAGACTAGCGCCGGTCACACGCTTCTGCCGACATTCTTCAATGGCGTTCCTACTCAGCCTCCAAGAAATGAAAAAGTACGGTCAAACAATAACATAATAAATGGAAAGGCTAGAAATAACATTGCATAAACCTATAGACTGTCTTGGTTTTCATGTTACAGTTACCCCTTACACCGCCCTCTTTTTATGTTATATATATTCTAATGTACCCTCGTCTATATAAAATATCATTATTATATTACCCAGACACATTTAGATTAAATAAAATTAAGGATTCGGAACTCTGATGCAGATTATCACAATTTTATTTCGATTTCTCAAGTTGGACATATTCACACAGAATTGACACGTACAAATATTTCTTCCGCATAGAACAATTAAAGATACATTACTCTGTGATATTACTGTCACAAATGTTCTTATTTGATATCTATCGTGCATTTAAATTTCATAATACAAAGAACCAATAATATTCTTTAAATTTAATGACATAATATTGCACGTTATGAGCTCCTTAAATAATTTAAGCGCAGAGAAAATAAAACAATTCATCTAAAATGATTCTTGAAGTTCTTCTCTCTTCTACAAAAAAATTCATTAGGAAACTCTTTATTTCGATGGGCCGTTCTCTTAGAACAGATACTTGTACCTCATCGAATTACAAATATTGCAAGTCCCTATTATTTGATGCCACATCAATTAAGTTTCGTCTCACAGAGACAGATACAACCCATAGATCTTCGTCGAAATCGTGTGTAGAACTAGCTCGTTCGTCCTACAGCCTCCTCCGTAATATACGACTTCGTCGTACTCGCAGCTGATCGCCTCGTACTGCTCGTTCGTCCTTTGCCGGGTGCAACCTTGACCACGCAGCCTGTCTTTGATGCTCGCTGGCACGTCGGTCTCCCGTACGGTCCTACTGTTCACGGCTTCTAGCCCGCGGCGAATTCTCGTATTCAACAGCGTATTTACGCTTCTAACTCACGTAGTGATTTAACTTTCGCGTTATACAGCCGGACATTCGGTGCTTCACTTGGAGCGCTTTATACGTGCCTGAAAATACTACGTACTCGAAAAAATATATTTCTAACGTAATCTCGATCTGCTTCGGAGAATTTACTACGACTCCGAACAACTACGCCTATCTTGGACGATTACAAGTCGCCAAAGGCTCGATAGATGAAGAACCGTCTCCCCGGACGGTTTCCAATAGTGAGATGAAGAACCGTGTGCCTCGGACGGTTTTGGATAGTGAGATGAAGAACCGTATCCCCAAGACGGTTTTGAACTGTGAGAGCGATACACGGGGAATTCCCTCCCTTTGCCCATCGCATCTCCCCACTCCCAATGCTATCTAGATCATGTGCTAAGACAATAGCCAATCGAGTTCTCACAAAAACTCCCAAAGGGTGGGTTTACATTGGCTTCTACATTTATGTTTAATCCTGAGAATCTTTTCTACTCATCGCGCAGGGAAGAACGCGCACCCACCTGGCGCTAAGTTTGAATTTCTTTTCTTCCTGGGTTCTATGTTCTAATTAAATCGGTTTTCGCTGCAATTTTGTTTATATTCATTTTAACTCTCTATATGGGAGTGAGATTTGCCACGAATTCCTTAAAGTTTAAAATACACTTAAGTTCGAAAATTTGATAAACAAACCCGTATGGAGTGACTAAAAACCACAAGTAGAATTTTACTTACTGAGCACTTTGCACGGCAAACGTAATCCATCAATTAAAAACGTCTTACTTTAACAGAAAATAGGACTCAAAAGATCCTACTTGGAAATAAGACTGTTGTATATTGTCTTTATATTCCAAAATATTTATCAACCTAGATATCAGCGACGTAGGGTATCACTACTCACACAACTTGGGGAAATAGTAAGCACGCAGTGTTTTCGATATTTTCACAAGTTGTGCGAATATTCACTTCGTGAATACAAAGGGTACTGTATATGAAGATCAAATATAAAAACATTTTAGAGCACGTCCGTCAACAACAAACATGCGCTACGCTAAATACAAAATTGACTCATCCGATTAGACAGAATCGGTGCGCACAGACGGAAGTTGTATTACAAAAAACCTTTCGGTATCAATGACACTAAAAGCGAGTATATCCAAAATTCCGAGATTTTTTTCTCGGTTATATTACAGTGCGTTACAGAATGTCTATTGTCTATGAACCACGTATATTAGAAAGTAAAAAGAATGTTCATCACCTATATCCATTTTACTGATAAAGGATAAATTTAAATGAGATTAATATACATAAGGTTTATTTTCAATAGTTTAAATTTATACAATTTCAAAGAACCGTACTCAGATTCCATAGATATTCAGATTCATTTGCACAAAACTCAGATTTCGAGGTTCCTCGAATTATTTCACTGGAATACCTTATATACATTTCCCCTACTTCACACGTAAGATACAAAAACACAAAAAAGATGAAACAATTAGCAGAATTGTCACTCGATTTTATGAAAAGTAGGCCAGAAAACTCTTCAAGAGAAATGTTTCATAATTTGAAACAAGTATAGTTGTGCGCAATTGCAAAGTTTCGTGAACTAAATTTATATTAAAGAAGACGCTATGTTCAATTTAAGAAACGACCGTGTAACAGCACACCACAAGCCCATATGCGATGTGCGTACACTTTTGGTGGAGAAGCGGGATTCAACCATAAACCACAACCTTTACGGTAGAGTTCGCTGCCACCAGCTTGGTTTCCCCAAGCAATCAAACACACGAGTAATAACAATGAAACATTTAATTCAAATTAAATAAAGCTCTGAATATTTACAAATGTAGACAAACTCGCAAATCATAAATACAAGTTTGAACTTGTTATTACTTGATATTGCTATCTGAAAGCAATAATTACACACAGTTATAACTACTGGTGTTATGAATTAACTCGGAAATCTACCCAGATTATCCGAAGTTCAAAAAGTTCCAAGTTGCTATCTCGAAATAAATAACTGTTCCAAGCTATGTTATTCGCGCCTATAGCAGGTAATAGAATTACCGCAGCAATTCTCAGTGGTCTGACGACCAAACTAACCAAGTTACATATTAAATAACTTGCGTACTTCTATACGCTTTCGCACTTGTCTCAAAGTCTGAAAGCCTCCAGTATAAAAGTCACTTAGGAGCTGAAATCCCTCCAATATATATTGAGGCGGAGGTCACGTGACTACCTCTTCGCCCGTTTCCAACACCCCACCTCGGCTTGGTCACTCCTCAGCTTCCGAGAAAACTGCCTTTTCGGATGAACACTATTTCTGTCAAATGCTGAAATATTCCATACACACTCATTTTCCTTCTCCGGGTGTTCATCTCAGTTTTGAGAAGTAGATGGGAACTGGTCAATCTCTTCACGATACGAGAGGTCTTAACGCGCACCTTTCCTTGTTTGGGCGGCGACGGGCCTTTGGTATTTCCGGTGAGCACTGCTTGAAAATGTTATTTCAAAATCTGTACTGGCCACGATGTTACAGACCGTTTTTATTCCACCTCTATTATTATCTCAAACAGCGCGCAGTAAAGCTTGATGCTTTCTCAGACTACATTTCATAAGATCCAATACCATTGCAATGCGCTTTAGTTATTATTATTATTACATTTTCTATTTTTGGCAAAGTTCTATCCACTTGTCATATCTAACACTTCTATTGAACAATCACTTCAATATAGGGAATCTAGTACAGAGTTTGTTTCTTACGTAAAAACTATTGTCAACACAGTGAAAAAGTTCATTAATTTTACACAAATCGGGTATAGCACTAGAATAAGAAAACGGTCTCCCGAACCACAAAACATGGAAAAAATACGAGAAACAAAATTGAGCTGCGACCTTGATCACGCACAGTAAGTTGGAACACTGGTGGCAAAGCAATTGGTCTTTCGAGCCAAGTACTCTGATACGCAGTTTTCTAGATCTGTCGTGTTGTGTTATCTTAGAGAGATAGCAAGATAGAGAGGCAGGTATCTGTTGTCACTTCTTGGTGCACGTGAATACGATGAGTCTTTCGTTCTCTTGATACACACGAGGTGACTTCCCAGACCTTATCCCACGCTCCCGTCTTTTTATCTTTGAAATCCAATGCCTGAAATGCACTAGAGGGCATTTATGTAGGAGCAGGGAGAATGTATATCTGATATAACCGATTTTATTGATACATTTCCCTATAAGTTAAATGAAAATATTCCCGACAATAAGAAATGTGTTGTATCGTTTCTAAAGGATCTACTTATTTGTTACATGTCCCAAAACTACGTCCCTCAATTTTTCGATTTTCCCCAATTTTTTTGAATTTTTTTTGTATATTAATTTTTTTCACTCTGTGGTCAAAACGTTTTGAGATAATCAGGAAATAACTCTGAAAAATTTATGAAGTAAACTAGATTTTAATGTAAGTGAAGAGCAGATGCATACCAACTTATTATGAATAATATTAAAAATAAATATTTAAAAAATGTGTTTAATGAAATGAAATTATTCAATATATTAGGTATTCATTTTAAAGATCCAAGCTTTTGTATTAAACTTTTTCTCGATTTTTAATGTAACTTAAACAGTGATATAATAAGAATAAAAAGAATGCATGAATATTTTCAAACAACCCATATTTTTTAATGCCGTTTATTTCAGATTGCGGCGAAAAAGCTGTTATTAACTTAAGAGGAGCCCGGAATCAGCTTCGAAATCAAATTTTAATTTTAACGCTCGCCACTCAGCGCTGCAGTCGCATTTTCTGTTTTAAACTCGCCACTCTGCCCTGCTGTCGCACCAGTCTTCCTTGAAGCGAGCTTGGTGGAACGTTCCTATAATTCCTCCCAATTCCATCACGAAACCGTTCATCGCCGTTTTCTGGGTCAGCGAAGTCGAATCAACCATTACCACCTAGATACATGTACCTAGGTGGTAATGAATCAATCCCCTCTGATAGCTCAGTGGTTAGCATACTTGCTTTCAATTCCCAATAGGACTTAAAATTATTTTAGCTTTTCTCTTCAATGTACCAGTTCATTTGTGACAAATGAAAATCAAATCCTTCTTCTTCTATTCACCTACTACTACTCCAAGTATCACGAACCCTTAATATTACTAACGTCTACTAACAACTCCACACGTGGGCCAAGTTGTTGGTAAACCCAGCTAACCGGCTACAAACAGTATTCCCTACCAACCTCCTATCACCCCATACAGATAAGCAAATACTACAATGAAAAAAGAGAGTCGGATCAGTTTCACCCTCCTCCCATGACTTCATGTCGGTACAGATGTTTGTCCTTCTGTTCAAGCACTAACACAGTAGTTTCATAAATCGCTCGATAGTGATTTGATACGGAAGGAAAAGGAAGGACAATATAAATAGTTACATACTCCTATTTCAAAGTCGTGTAGATTTCGTAATATGATACCACATTGTCATGCTCACTACACTAACATTCAAGGTTGTAATATAAGTAGAAGAGATGTGCCGGTTCAAGCACAGATAAGAGAGAAGATTAGAAAAAGGAGGTGGGGTCTGATAAACCATGTTCGCATGTGCCGGTTCTAGCACAGTTTCACTCATAAGAAAAACACATGTGCCGATTCTAGCACAGAAGGGGGGTGCAATAAGAAGTAACACATGTGCTGGTTCTATCACAGAAGGGGGTGCAATAAAAAGTGACACGTGCCGGTTCCAGCAATCATAAGAACACATGTGCCGGTTCAGGCACAGGTCAAGGTCCGTCCGCAATCACATTGTGCCGGTTCTAGCACAACACACAACGCACGAATTGAATACAGCACAGGGGGAAGTCAATCCTGTGTGTTGCGTAATCTTGGATCACAGGATGCAATCCTTCAGCATATGATGCAACCTTCCATCACAGCATATTATCCTTCAGCATAGGATTCAATCTTGCATCGTACGATGCAATCCCCAAGTACAGGAGACAATCCACCTGCGATGACGGCCAGAGACTTACTGCGCTTTTTTCCAAGAGCATAGTGAGAGATGGGTGTTGTGTCTGGTGACGCGAGAGGGAGTCGAGACGTCAATCCTGAGTTGCGTAACTAATCTGGGGTAAGTGAACACGTGCGTCATGATGGGAAGGAAGTAAAGGAGGTTGTAATCACACGCACAAAAAAGAGTTGTTTTTTTTAGATATCGGGTATTTATTATTTCATATATTCTCAAAGAAAGAACAGAACGTTATTTCACTCAAACTAAACGCGACAGTACTTCCCTAGCTCTCTCTACGATTGCCATGTATAAATCACGATGTCTTTGATATGAATGTTTAATAGGATATGAATGATAACCTCTTTCGCAAACAAGAGTCGGTTTTGGAGATAGTCGACTGAGAGATCTGTTAGCGTTTGAAGAGTTGAGAGTATGAAGTACAAATCATCTGAAGAGAACTGGAGAATTTTATCCACCACATTCAGATAGTGGATAAAACGTACAAGACACGCCAATAATCGCATTTGATAGATGTGGAAGGGAGGAGCAAGTGAAAGCTGGGCTCTGGCAAATGCCACTTCCATCCTCTCCTCATGAGAATCACTCAACATCTCATAAGAAGGAAGACGAAAGTCTTCGAACAAAGTATCATCAGAAACATCACCACTCAAAAGCTCATCAGCATTCAGATCAATGTGATTCTAACAAAGCCTCATCAGAATCATTGCGTATGGATTCGCAAAATGCATCCAATCTTCGACGGAATATCGGACCGGACCGATGATGTGATGTCCATTGTTCGATACATGGTTTGCAGTGACGGCACACTTACACGCTTTTGAGAAGAAACACCCTTCTCATGTTGGCTTCCACTAAGACCCAAGACATGTATAAAATCAAGCCGCTTCCTCGTCGACAGCACACTGTACTTTGCACCTCCGTAACGTTGACACAGAAGAGCAACGCGTGTTGCGCGCGTTGGGTTACATCCTGCCGTAAGATGAAAAGACAAAGAAGAAGCACGGTCGACGTGAAGAAGGCAAGCCTGCCGATGCATATCTTCACAATGAAGACGTGCATCCCATACAAAAAGACACATGCATCGTGGGAAACGAGATACATAATTATACTCCTTTCACCACGAGCGACAATTACAACGATGAAATACGTATCGTCATGAATAACAAAAACACCATCACTCTGGCATCAGAGAGTGTGAATGTCATTGAGGGAAAAGCTTTGAAAAAAGATGTAACACTTGCGGTGTGCACGCCCTCGCAGTTCGTCATAAAAGGGTGGTCTCTTCTTTCTTTCAAAAATTCGTTATGTTATCAATGGGACACAGGTCGATTGTACGCAACTTCCAGGTATTGCCACCACCATGAAGAACGTGCTTTGGCTATCAACTGAAGAGCGTAGGTAGAATCATTATGCAAGGTGGAGCGGTAAAGATGCTCGAGGGGATGAACTATTTAAAGTGATCAAGTCCGATGGACAATTCGCGGCTTGGATTCTTTTCAAACTTGATGGGATTCGTAGAAGACCACACCAGAGTCATTTATAAAGTTTCTCATGAACTTGTCTCGGTGCGCTCGAGAAGTGAAAACGATTGTTTATACACGACTGAAGAAGATGCAACAGCCACACCGAGTGTCATTTACATCGATCGTATCACATGGCGAAACTCACATGTACGTGTAGATCGAGTAAGCATGCTCTATCTGTCCGATACAGTTAAGCGCGGAAGGGAAATCCCTATTGGATTCGTGCAATGAGAACTCCTTGAACTGCCGACCGTCGTCCAAACAACAAAGATTACATGGTCAGTGAAGTCGGCATCCTCCTCGGAGATACCGCTCTACGTCACTTTTGCTCTGCAAACAGGTAAACGCGAAAATTTGAAGAAAAATGCAACCACCAGATCTCATACATGTTCGTTTGCATTTTCCCGATGACATTCATTTCGCATTAGCGAGTAGAAAGGGTATTTTTTCCATACGACTTTGTCAATGCGGAAGCTTAACTCGAAGAAACTGTCTTCCCGCCCAAGGATGCGTTTTTCAGTCGCCTCTCCGACACTCACATTTTCGATTAAGATAACGCGTATGCTCAACAAGTCTGGCAAGCGTTCAAGGCTCGCAATCTATCTGACTATGTCGATTTGTATTTGAAAATCGATGTGCTTCTCCTGACCGACATATTCGAATCGTTTCGAAACTTGCGTTTGCATGTGGTTTCACTCGATCCTACACATTATCTCACCCCCTCTGGCGTGGGATGTCATGTTAAAAATGACGTGAATGACATTGCAACTGCTCACCGACGAGGAGATGCTTCTCATCTTCAAAAACGTGGTTCGTGGTGGTCTCGTTCAGGTTAGTTGTCGGCATGCGCGTGTCAATAATTTCTTCATGTGTAAAAGCTACAATACGATAGAACCGAATCGTTACCTTCAATATATCGACTGTAATAATCTGTGCGGACAGGCCATGTTACAAGCTTAACACAACGGTGATTTTCAATGGGTTACGGGCATTGCACACTTTTACGTAGCGCAGGCGGTTGCTGAGGACACATCTCGCGGATATGTGTTAGAAGTGAAACTCGACATTCCGGAACATCTCCATGACATCTTCAGCGACTTCCCTCTTTGTCCCGAGACACAAAAACCACCCCATCCACAGAGTCGACAACCGATATTGATGGTCACACTACTTCCCAAACGACACTACGTCATTAACATTTGCAATTTGCAGCAGACGTTGGACATGGGTGACAATCTCATCCGCATCTATCGCATTCTCTCCTTTCATCAAAGTCATTGACTTCTCCCCTATCAAGGGTTTTAATGACTTTGACGTTGACAAGCCCTAAAACCACAAGAAAAAATTCTCCCCAACCTCGAACGCCACATTGCATTGCGAAAGAATACCACCTCTTCTTTTGAAACGAATTTGCTTAAATTGATGGTAAATAGTATTTACGGGAAAAGTTGTAAGAATGTGCGACAACATCGACTTATCTATCTCGTCAACACGTGGGAGGGACGGTGCTGTGTGCGGAAACTCAATGCAGATCCGGCGTAGGTCCAGAACATGTAGAATACCATTGCCAGACGTCAAAGGAAGAATTTTAATTGAACCAGACTACAAATATTTTATCAGTTTCAAAAATAATGCTATCTCATGGATCATAGCACATTATGTCCATTATACGATGAAAGAAAGACAACTAAGCGAAGATCATCTTCAAGAAAATTATGTAAATCAATACTTGAGAATTAAAAATATTCAAGGGAGGAAGTATTTCTCCAACTACTTACGAACTATTTTAATGAGCGAGTAGATACATTATCATCAATATATGTTAATAAGATAAAGAACGGAGTAACAGAAGAGGCTGAAAAAATTACAATGAACTGGTGTTTTAAAAGAAAAAGTTGGGAGAGCGCTAGACAGAAGATCTAAAAATCCCTGGTTCGATTCCGAGTCTCGGCAAAAAAATTTGTCAAGAGATCTCGTACAGCAAGTATGAGAATAAATCCATAAACATATTCCTAACAATTAACATTGAATATTAAAACGCGAGATAAGGAACTATTTCAAAGAAAAAGTAACATGGCACATTGGGAATTCATGAAAGTATTACATACAGAAGGACTTTGAACCTTACGGAAGAAATGAATGAAGAAGACGATTACATCATCATTTTCCTGAAAATATTTTATGAGCAATAATACTATTGGAAATTTATGTAATATTTTGAAAAGTGATTGTGTATTTGTGCACTCTTTGTGCTTTGTGAATTGGAAGTGGAAGATGTAATCGGCTTTGTGTTATCTTGGATTTACTCATGACATGGACTATGTGCGTCTGATTACAGTGTCCAGACACATATAACTTGTAAGATACAACTTTCAGGAATGTTATGTCAATATTATTAAATAGCACTTACGTTAGATTTTATATCTTGCATGTGACACACACTGTGCTTCACAAAAACCATTTCATTCGTAAATATTGTAATTGTAAAGTAGCTTCAGACAAATAAATGTTTATTACTTGTAAAAAAAGGGGTAACGTACGTTCTACGCAATCGAAAGGACCGGGGTTCAAATCTCCGGGGTTACAGGATTATTTTATTCGTTTTTGTCGATCATATGAAAAGTCTATTTATACATTCATCCTCTTTTTAACCTTTTTGCTATTAATAAATAGCTACTAAGTTACTAAAAAGCGAATAAAACTGCCAAGTTTGCTGCTCACCTGCTGGAAGTGCTTTGGTACGTGCGACTGTGAACAGCGCAGGCTAGCGTCTCAGTCTGAGTGTCCTTTCTCACTCCTCAATTCGCTCCCTAGCCAGATCGCTCCCATGGCCTCTTCCCTCCCACCGACGATCGCGCCCAAGTGCTAGGGCTCGCGTTTCCAAGGACTAAAAGGTGACACCACCCGCTGCGTCATGAAAAGAACCATCCACGACATATTTTTGTTAAGAATTCGAAAACAGTTTCGCCACGCGAATTCGCGAATTCGCGAATGTAATTATCATTCTTTATATTCATGGTTCATGGTAAGCGAACAAAAGAAAGATCCATTTATTAACAATTTGGTAACACAATCTGAGCACATCGTCGCACACGAGCACGAAGAGCCATGTTCTGGTTGGCAACACATTTAACTTTCTCAAATATCCGGAATCACTACCATCGTAAACGCGAAGATAATTATATCATTCTGCTTATGGCTAAGGCGCATTCTCCTTATGGCTAATGCTTCGGCAATACTGTGTACCAACGTCAAACCACTTAAACTAGAGGTAAATAATTAAATATATAAGTAATTTACGATTAAAAAGAGAGGTCACAACCACATATGATCACAACTACGTATGCGAAGAAGAAAAAAGTGATTAACAGTAGCTACCTTACAATAAACCTATTAAGTCAGTGCCTTTCCGTTCATGTTTGTTTTTCCTTTACATCCCTTCCATACAGACTTAGTTCCGGCAGATCGAACTATGGGAACGTTCGCAAAGCATTCAGGTGCATCGGGTACAATTCTTCAATATTTAATACTCGGTGGGGGGGGGGTAAATACCACTCACTCACTGACTAAACACGAAATCTCAGAAACTATAAAGCCTACTAACTTGAAATTTGGCAGATACGTTCCTTTTGGGGAGTAAACATCCTCTAAGAAAACCCATCCCTAAGGGCGGTTGAAATATTTTATGAACATATACCACCATGACTCTATAGCGCCAGGAGAAATTTCAACCGAACTTGATACACAGATGACTGACTAAATAAAAACACGCACTATGGGGTAACACACCCATTGCAACCCTAAAATGGGGGTGAGAAGGGGATGACATGTAATAATAATAATGGGAAAATCTTATATTTCCATAATTCGAAACCATAACTTCCGGTGCCGTTGAGATGGATAAGGACGTCCCAGATGCTTTCTAAGATAACAATCAGTCCACTTGCAGATAATATACCCTAGCATCCTTGGGGGTAGAAATTGGAATGAAGGACAAGTAAACATAATTAAAAAACGACCGATAATGATGTTGAATAAATAATTTTTGGAACCGCTGAAGTGAATAGACATCCTCATTGCAAGATAAATATACGATCACCCCCATAAGGAATAAACACCCTTCGTGCTGGGGGTGAGAAGGATTGAAATGTAAAAATAATCGAAAGTGACCGACATTAGTGTGGAGATAATAGTTTTCGGGGTCACTGCAAGTGCAAGTCTGAACTCAGTCATCATGAAACAAACACTCCCCTACCATCCCTTGGGAAGGGGATGGAAATAGATTTATGGACAAAAAACATTGGAAACTAATATTGAGATATAAAAAAAAAATACATCGGATTCATACTTTTAGGGTTGACGAGATGTTTCAACTACCAATGTCGTTATGTTCAAGATGAGATCACATAGGAGCACTGTATTATGTATTCTTGGAGACTGAAAGGGCGAGTCGTTAAAATAACTTAAAAAGACCGATATTAGGGTCGAGTCTCTTGTTATTGTGTTTTCTGAGATGAATAATCGTATTTCCAATGACATACTGTACCCTTCAGACTTCATGAGGTACACGAAGCCCCTAGAGATGGGTGTTGGGAAGAGCGTGACATAAAAAATTATCAAAAATGTCCGCTTAGAAAAGATTTTACAAAAAATCACTCATAAAGGGAAAATTATTGTTAGTGGATTCTCTAGCATAATGGGCACGTACGGTTATCTATATCTGAAAACCCGAAAACTGTGAAGTCAACCCTAATATTGGTCGTTTTACATTATTTATGTGATATATCGTCTCATCCTTCCCACCCCCAGCTCTACGGGTACTGTACCCCCATGTGGTCTAAACTTATTATTGCGCCATTGTTGGTATAATTACACATCTCACCAACCCTGAAAACTATGCATTCGATACTTTTGACATATTTTTTCGATTCATCTACTATTTTAAAATCAGTTTTCGATTATTTTTACATTAAATCCCCTTCTCGCACTCTCCCCAGCGGTGCAAGGGATGTCTTACACCTACTCTGCTTGTTGTCAGGTAGTGAGTCATCTTTGTACCAAGTTTGGTTGAAATTGCTCGACGTATTCAAGATTTATGATGACATATATAGACGCAATCTCCCAACTTCCATTTCACCCCTTTGGAGAGGATTTTCGGATACCTACACCTTATAAGAAATATACCTGCATGGTTTATGGAGGGATATTATTGTGTTTTAAAATTTCCAACACCAATTAATACCAATTTAACAACAAAATACTCGTAGTAATACAAAATGATTTCGTATATCAAATTATGAATTCCGTTTCATAACATGAACGCAGGTCATGCCTGTCATATACTTGTTATTACTGTCCATCCTCTTCAACTCCATGTACAATTAATGAAGTCGTTTGTCTTTGACAACTTTTATTCCATTATCCTATTACAAAGTTCCATCACATACAAAACACTTTGACGTGTTGGTATGTGACTACTATTTTTCGTACATTCGTACCAAATGACGCAACGGCAATGCAATTATTTTCCCGCATTACATGGTTAATCAATTATTTTTCTCGCTTTATATTGTTAATCCCCTATTGTTAAAAATAATACAATAAATCAGTTTTTTAGAAAGTGTTTTCTAGTTTTTTGATATTAAATCAAAGTTTTCGTAACTTTTACGGACTTTTCAAAAATACTGCGCATATATCGAAAATATCTATTTTTCTATGGAAGGAGGGTTTCCTCAGTCAATTTTGTTCTTGGCAAATCACAGATCGGTGTTCAAATTCACGGGAGCGTTGTGGTGAGTACACATCTAGAATAAAATTAACATAAAACAATATTTCTAAAAATACATTATTTATGTATATTTAAATAAATCATTCGATATTTTATCACTGACTACTAAAAAGTCGTCAAATTAAAAAAAAGAAAGTGGGTACGTAATAAAAATTAAAAGGAACAAATGTATAATTATACCAAAAAGAGGACAATAATAATTTCAAACGAAAGATAAACTAGTGGCGCAAAATCATTGCACATACTTTCTCATATACGTTTCTCCATCTGCAGCATAAAGCGACAAAAAATATCGTCAAAGTGTTATTTAAATGTAATTTCGTTGTAGACAGAAATGGATGTATTTTCGTATCTGCAGTGCGTTTTCTGTCTTCATATGTATTTTATCTTTATCATATCTTTCATTTCTATACGAAAAGTGTATTCTACGTCTGCTTAGTTCATTTACACTGCAAAATACTATACAACCGAACAGGGCACAGAGCTAGTGATCCTGCGTTGCGAATATAACCCAGCTAATGCGTTGGCACGCGCTTCCTTGCCGCACCGCGCCGGTCAGCTGCCAGGGGCTAAGCCTCACCTGTAATTTTGTTTTCATTTTTTAAAAAGATTTTAATACATTTCATGTACATTCTCATTTAGCTATATATTATTCATATATTGTAGCTATATATTATCAATATATTATTTTTCATATATTGTTAGCCGTATATGCTAACTATTATTCAAGCGAAATACCGCTAATGCGGATGTAATGCATACTAATCGTTCGGCACTTAACTCGCGGAAACCAGGACTAGGAGAGTCGGAATTTTTTTTTGCAAAGTGCGTTAGAAAACTGACAGGCTTTGCACGCTACTCGTTTTTTTTCGCTAGGTGGAACGCAGCCCTCCCTAGCTCAAGTCGCGCGAAAAATTCCTGTACAAGGGCTCAGGAGTCCTTAAGATATCGTTAAAATGCTATAATATATCTGCCCTTCAAGAATATGAAGTTGCTGTGTCGATCCCGCAAATATTTCCCCGGAAAATCGCGTTTTTATTTTTTCGAAGACACAAACTTTCACTTTACTCGCTCAAAAACGAGCCTTAGAAGGGAAACTAAAATATGAAACTTCGGGATATTAAAATATAGATTCTCCCAGATTTTTTGAGTCCACGCTTCAGAAGATCCGCTGAAACCAAACCAGGATGGACCGTTTAAAAAAACGGACATTTATCAAAAATCGCCAGGAGTATCAAAACCTTTTTTTTTTCTAAAAAACTAGGTTGGAAACCTCACCTTCTGGCGAAAACCGTATGTTCGTTGACCAATTAGGGGACTGCAATAAATTTGTTTATTAAGTGCCGAGGCGAGGTCGGGGAGTTGTTTATAACTTTTGAACAACTTTTTTATAGCATTTGAATCCGCGGTTTTATAAATGCGGCGTGGCTTGAACTATACTAGAAATGTCTCTCTCCAGAAAAGTATTTAATTTGTTTGTATCTGTTATAGTTTCCGAGCGCTCGAATTTGTTAACTTTTAAATATTAGTAACAAGTTAAGCAAAACATATTTGATGGCCAAAACTTAGTATGTTGATTAGAGCCACATTATCTAGCGATTTATGCAAAAAATTGAGTTGGATAAAATTGGGTAGCAAAACTGACATTTACAATGGCCTATATTAACATGGCGGACAGAAGTTACTTATACTGTACGTTTACCCAGCTCGAGTAGCGACTGTGAGTCACCATACGGTCAATTTAAACTCTGGACTTGTCCATTTTCGAATGTCCCCCCTTTAACAATCGAATTACCCCCCTGTGGGGTGTGGGCCCCACGTTGGGAAAAGGTCTATTAAGCTGGTTTATAACATAATCAAGTCAAACTAGTGCCAATACTTAGTAGCATTTAATTACTTATTTATTACCCAAAATTAAAATTTCTGACACGCCCAGTTTTTAAAAAAACGGGTTGCGCCAGCTTTCTTCTTAAGCTGACACAACCATTTAATAATACGCTTAATAAATATAATTCATCAAGCTGATAACTACATTTGATTTATTTACTACTAAATGACGCAAAAATAATACCCAATTTTTATCAATAACAATTATTTAAACAATTTTTTCTTTATATACCAGTGAAAAATAAAAATGTAGTTAAAACTGTCTAAATCTAACAAAACCAAAGAATATTAACAAAAAATATAATAAATTGTTATTAAAAATTATTTAATTCGTTAATAAAAAACTGTATAAACTAATACTACACACGCACATAAAACTCAAAATGTTTTCTACAGAAATATGACAATACAATCATACTTTACCCCAAAAAATTAGTACTAATATAATCGTTAATCCATACTAATGTATAAATGCGTAACGCAAAAGCATATCTGTCTTATTTATTTATTTAATACCTTTTGGCGAGGTTCAGGCCATGAGGCCTGCCTGCTCTTCTACCTAACCGTTGGATTTGGGTAAGGGAATTGGGAAGGGGATGTTTGTTGCCGGGGAACTTATGGTACCGAACCGACATTTGTCTGGAGTAGGTGATGGAAACCCCAGCCGAAAACCTCTCCTAGTTCAGCCGAGCAGGGTTTGAATCCACGATCTACCGTTCAGCGGGATCGAGGAAGCGAAGACGTTATCACTAGACCACCGCAGTCGGTGTTACTTAATCACGATTGAATCACTGAACAGATCGAGGTGAAAGACAAGGATATAGTTAAGATGCCCAGAATGAACATAGGTTAATTTTTATTCTAAAATGCGTGAAAAGAAAAATTGAAAATGATCTTGACCTTAAATGTCGATGAAATCGAGAAAAAAGAGAGGTATATTCACTTACGCCACCCAAACGGTGATAACTATAAATGGCAATATTGTTCGCCTTAAAGAGTTCTACAAAAATGTCCGCTATAGCATTTGTCCATCTACAAAGGTTCGTCCAAAAAAAACGTTATTAAAAATAGGAGTGTTAAAACACGTAAATTTAAGAGAATAATTTAGGAAGGATAAAAATCAATCATTATCAAATTTAATGATTTATTTGCTTTGTGCATTTAACAAAGATAAAAGCCGCCTATAAATCGTAAAATTTCGACAAATAGTTTAGATTTTACAAGAATTTAAATGAAGTGGTGCAGCTGCGTCATGCATCGGAAGCGAAGATTTGTTCGGCGCGGCTCTCGCGAGATGGTGTAGTGTATGCAGCAAACTTTTGCATTAAATCAGTATTATTATGAATTTGGAAAATTAGGATGCTGAACATGTTTTCAAAAACCAGCAAGTAAAAGTATTTTGATCTTATAACATAGACTTTATTTTTTCCTGGGTAAAAGATTAGTCTAAGAAAACTCCTGAGCAACATCGGGTAATCAGCTAGCAAACATAATATTTATTGTTAAATTTTCGCAACATTCCAGATACATGATTTACAAAAAAAAAATCACATTTGAAACTGAGACAATATGCATATTAACTGAAATTTTTATGTATTAAATTTTCATTAGAATCATTTCCCACCATCATTTAACTTATATTGTTAAAACATTTATGAACAAATTTGAACTAATGCAATGATAATACCATGTGACATAACACATTTTTTTGTTTCTAATAGAGGTAATTGTTTTATAAGCAACATTTAGTGGTTTTTTGAGTTATCTTAGTGTTTACATAATTACAATTTTTGAGATGAAGAAATGAACCAAGATTCGAATCAATTGATCTTCTATGAACAAAGGCAATTTCTATTTCATTACGCAAACAAAATAACTTCAAAACATGACAAATTATAATTTTATTGTTGAATATATTTTAATATTTGTATCTGCTGACATAGTTTTGCTTCAACGGGTTCGAAAGTCATAGTTTTATAGGCTTTTTTGTGCTGTGAAGTGATAATGTTTTCCAATCACATACAATTCAGTACAAAGATAATATTTTCCATTCACATATATTAGAATCAACTTTTATCTTAAATATGGAATGTGTCCATGTGTCGTTTGTTATAAAATGACTCTTGCATTGTTTTTACTCTTACATATATAACTGTTTCAATTCTGTTAGTTTGTGAAACATGTCATGGAGTTGACAAGAGTCTCATTATAAATAAATGGGTAACTTGACATATGTGACATTCACGGACTGAGAGCAGTGACGTTTATCTGATTTTTGGTAAGACACTCGTAGTATTTGCTGGTATTCAGATATGTATTATTTTATGTAGTGTTTACCTACCCTAGCTCTAAACCCCTAATTCACCAACGACCTATGGTTTTGTTTTCAAATAAATACGATTTTTGTTCACACGCTTGTTTTAGAGATATTAACCATGTATGGTAGGAATAAATTTTTTTTTCATGATTATTGTTGTTATGTAATAGTGCACCCATAGCATTTAAAGGACTTAAAATGGTTAGTTTTACATGATATTGCCTTTCCTAACTTAACTTATGTTGATCTAAATTAATTAAATCTATTACTACTACATCGTAAAGCTTGATTATTTGTGCTTTGATTATTGAAATAATTTTCAACATGTTCATGCGTTTTTAGTCATTTCTTTGTTTGTTTCCATAAAAAGCACGCGCGAATTGTAGTACTTTCAAAATTCAGATAAACCCATTCAAAGCACGCTCAAGTTCAACCAGAAAACGCCTCGGTACCGTGTGTATCTACGGTTCACTAGATAATCATTTATGGGCTCACTGCTGTAACCTACGGCTTACCGCTGTGCAACCGCTGTGCAGCCGCTGTGGGTATGCGGTCCATGAAACTTATGTATGCAGAGAACAGCGTTAGGCAAACACATACGGACGCTGTCGGGTATTTCTACCGTCGGCCGCCGATTCTCATGCTATGTTGCTTTCGACTCGTAGGCGCCGTTCACACTAAGGCGATATAAGATAAGCGATGTATCGTAAGCGATATACGATAAGCGACACGCACAGACAGGTACTTGAAATCTAAAGGGAGGCGATAAAAAAGGTTCACACCCATGCGATAGCACAACATATCGTAAGAGATATATCGCTCGAAGTACCACTTGTCGGTCTCTTCGGCGATTAGTATCGTACTATATTTTGAGCTGTGAACATGACGGGAAGAAGAGAAGACAGTTCTGTAATTCGTTTCATTAATTTAGTGAAAGGAGACAGGAAATGCCTGATGAAGTTTCTTCTGTGCAATTAATAGAAAAGCCTGCCGGTAAAAGCTCAAGTCAAACACATAGAAAACGAAAGGGTAAAGACCAAGTCGACGATGCTTTTATAGAATGGATGAACATGAAAAGATCTGTTAACAAAAGTGACCAAGATGCTGATTAGCATTTCCTTCTTTCTATGAACGCTTGAACCAATAAGCCACTACAACGTCTTCCTCACTTGAGCTCATATTTGTAACTGAAGTAGTGGGAATTGTGTTCCCACCACATTTTCATTACCCATGTCGCGCCGATTTATCGCCCGCTGTCTTGAATCTTCCTAGCAATATATCGTCGCAATATATTGCTTACGATACATCGCTTATCTTATATCGCCTTAGAGTGAATGGCGCTGTAGGCGGCCGGAAGGAGGTTGAACTCGAGGGGTCATTGCTGACATACACTTTTCTGGGTGTGTTCGCTTTGTACATCTTTGTTATTTACACCAACTGACTCTTCGCTGAGCAGATCCCCACCCCCGCGGTGCAATGTCCACATGCACCGAACCCTTAACCTCTCTCAAAGAGTGTATTCAAAAGAGTTCCGTGTTACCCCATCCCCAAGGGTAGTTCATTCATTGACCCTCCGCTGAGCCAGGACCGTTAGCTTCGCCCCGCACGTGCGGCGTCTGTTACACCCCCGACTTCACCTTATTTCCGGTCACATACGAAGAAATTCCATCTAAAAAATTCAATCTCTGGGCGTGGGGTAAGTCGTACATGATCGAACAGTTGCTTTAGTTCCCATCCTGGTGCGAAGTTCCTGGTGAAGTTAGTTGTTTCTGTAGTTGTGTAGATTTTTTATTAAGTGTATTTGTTGTTGCAATTGCGTTCAGTTTTTTTTATTCAGTATATTAGTTAAGTGTTTTTAGTGTCAATAACGAAAATGTTCAGTTGTAGCACTTGCAACTCAAAATTTGTCTCAGAAAATAACTTGGAACGACATTTTAAATGTATTCAAGACAAAATTCAAATGTGAGTTGTGTACTTTTCCATCGGATTGTAAATATTATTTGAAAAAACATGTAGAAAAGAAACTTGATAAATCACGCATTGTTAATTCTGACGTGGAGGTGATTTATCCTATTTGCTCTTATAAAGCTAATAGTAGTTGTGAAGTTGAACACTTTTTAACATCCCACAACATTCACCTAAACAGCGAAAATTCTGAGTTCGAATCTATTGACGATTTCAATAATTGGAAGATTAGTGTTGAACAAGAAAACTGTTGCATGTTTACCAAAAGTCACGCTGATTGCAAACGTTTGGATGGAAGCATCTCAATGTGATTTGTTTGTCATCGAAGTAGTGTTTTGAAGTCCAAATGAAGGAATATAAGGGGTCTTAAATTTACTGGATCTAACAAAGTAGGTGGATACAGCCCTGCAAAAATCAATGTTGTGGTACATCCTTCGGGGTAGGTCAAAACTACGTACTGTAGCAGTCATGTCGGCTGTACGTACTGTAGCAGTAGGTGGATGACTGACAGATAAGCAAAGACGGCAACTAGCGGAAAAAATCGCCTTGACAAAATTTTAGATGACATTCGGTCTTGTGTGGAGGAGAGTGATTTGTTTGTCATCTAAAAAAATTGGAAGGCTGCAGTTGTTAACAAGAAAGGATTTACACAATATTGAACACCAATTTAATCTGAAATCTGAAGTCGTTAGACATAAAAATGACTACGTGTCAGTTGAGAAATGGTTGAAATATATGCAGACAAAAGGTGAAGTGATAAGGTTTTATAAAGCTCAAGGCACAGAATTAGAATGGGATGGAAAAGTTTTCTCAAAGAACGATTTTTTCTTAATTATAATGAAGTCCAAGCAGACATGCTACAAAGCTCTGGAGATCATTGTGTGTGTGTAGACAGTCCTCACGGACTGAACTGAGTTATGGGTTTGAACTGGCCACATTATTAGTTTTAGATGATATGGAGGGATTTCCATGCGCGTTTATGTTTTCCAATAGAAGTGATACTTCTTTCGTTTGTGCTTTATTTCTCAGCTACAGCTAAAGTTCTCAACACGAAAATCAAAGCGAAAATTTTTGTCTGATAAGGCAGAGGAATTTTATTCTGCCTGGAAGACAGTTGTGTGTCAGGCACAAAACCGTTTATTCTGTGCCTGGCACGTCGACAGGGCATGGAGATAAAACTTAGCTAAAATAAAATATCGCGAAAAGCAGGCGGAGGTATATAAAATACTCTGTACTTTACTTCAAGAACGGGACAGAAATGACTTTGAAGTCATGCTCCCAAAAGCAGTTGCAGCGATAATTAAAGATGATACTTGCCCGATAAGTGTGTTAAGTCTGCCAGCTTTTGGGCGTATTGTTACCGGTTGATTATTTTGTGAGGCTTTACGGCTTATGTCGACATCAAAGGTCATTGGAGCCCGGAAAACTTGTACAGGTAGGGAAAATGCAGTTACGCACTAGGGAGAGCTAACATGACTCTCCCCGCGTGTTGGACTCACCGGATGACTCAACCATACCCACTAAAAACCCTCCTGATTTACAACATATCAAAACATATCTCAAATCCAAATATCAAAACATCAAATGAGGGGGGACATAACATGAGGGGGGACAAAGAATAAGGGAGGACAAAAAATGAGGAATAGAACAAAAAATGAGAGGGATGAAAAAAAATAGGAAAATGAAAGATACCCTAGCCTTAATAGCGTCGGGATCGAAAAGAACAAGAGGTGACCAAGGAAGGCCAGGAAAGAGAAAGGAAGGAGCCTAGCACAAGTAAGTGGAAGTAATGCCAGACAGCTCGGGGCCCCGTGTTTGCCAAACACGCACTTACTAAATGTAAGTCCCCGGGAGGAAAATGAAAGATACCCTAGCCCTACTAGCATCGGAATAACATCAGAGAAGAAACAGGAATTTAAAAAAAAATCGTTTTGTATTGCACTGCAATGAATAATTACTGGTTTTTTCTTATTTCTTTCCGTTCTGTAATTTTTCCATAGTTCAATCCGATTATTAATAACAAATTAAAGACAGAAGATATCGAGATAAATAGTTGCGACACTTGATGCATACATTTCTTGTTCACCCTGTGGAGCACGTACATCTAAAATGCAATATTTTCGAGAGTTCGTGACACATCACTTTTCCTCCACAACTCGAGAGCAAAACACTTGTGAATGAACTTTGAATTGAAACATTTTTCGTTTTTTACTTTTTAAATAATTCCAATTCATGAGAGATGTCCAAGCGCGATTTGATTGAATGGATGTCCGTCCGTGCATGAGGACATCACGCCGAATNGGGGGGGGAATACCGGTTGAATGCTGGTTTGAATACAAACATGCACCTGTAAAGGATGCATGGTGTCATTAAACATGTATATTGCCATGGGAAAAACCCAAAGAGGCTCTACATTGCCATCTATGTTCTAATGAGATTTGTGAGACAAAATGTTCGGGAGATTAATTGTTCTGAATCAGGGAAAGATCACAAATAAGCTCTCTCTCTTTTACGCCAGAGACACAAAAGCTCCTTGTCAATTAACTCAAAGCATTATTTCCTCAGAAGCACCGTGGACTGTTCTGTCATCAGGGAAAACTGAATTTTTTGAAATTAGAGAAACAGACAACTCTGATTGCAAATGTAATATGCGATGCAACGAATGTACACGGAGGGACAATCACTACATGTGAGAACATACACTCCACTTCGGAGGAGATGGGGAGTGGAATCCTTAGTGTATAATAATTCTGCGCACTCGCCCAAAATATTCCTCAATACTCAGGTATGTAACTTTGTCGGTTTGCTCACTCTGCATTTGTTTTCTTTTATTCACTTTTCATTGTCCTCTACTTTCTTTATTTCAACAACCACCAAAATTACACTTCGATACTGTTTTACTTAATTTTTGTATACTTTCATATTATGTTTCTATTTTTATTATTGTCATTTTATGTACATATATATTTTTCAGTGCATGTTACTGACGATGGCTACTATACAGCCGGAAAAGCTTTAAACCAATAAAACAATGAACATAGAAACGCCTTTCAATTTATCATTCTTTTGTTACAAAGGAATTGCCATGCGATGCAACATAGGAGAGGATATGGGAGACTTGTATGTTTCAACAAGTATTAAAAGATAAAGGAGAAGCGGATTCTTGTAAGCACGTATCAAATTCACAAAAAAGCACATTTATTACATTTAAATATATACATCAATTTTCCTTAAAGCTACGTAAACAGAATTACATAAATGTTCCCCCCATACAAGATTATTAGTTGTTGTGATTCTCTGAAAATATTTAATTTTACAGAGTTACAGAAATATATTACTACCTTCATATACACAGCGAGTTTTCGCTTGTGAAAGTAAATACCCATTGAACCCTTTCCCAAAATTTAAATCAGAACTATGTTAAATGGAAAAAATACAAAGTTGAAGCATGGCCGATATTGGCCTATGCAAAAAAAAAAAAAAAAATCCCCACTCAAGTTTTTGAGTTTTACCTCTCGTAACAAACATTAAATGCGTATAATAATACCTGCAAAATATTTGACAGTGAAAGAATGGTTAAAAACCATATAGGTATAATGCAGGATTTGATAATCTTCAAGAATCGAGGATTCACTCAAATTCTATCGTAGCACTCATATTCATGAGTAAAGATACTTAACATCTCGTGGTTTAGATATGATTTCCTTCCTTGCCATAGTTACAGATATCCATGGTCTTACGCGAAGGTTGTTATTTCCATGTGACAGCTTGGAGAGCAGACGTCGGTAGACGTGTTGATATTTGTAGACAAGCTGAAACTTAGAAAATAGTATGAGTAAATGCATTCAGCATTTCGATGATTCTTTCAAGGCACGTTTGCCATGAATGTATTTATGCAGCAGTAGAGTAACTTTATAAGTTGCTTTTCCAAAAAAATATTTCGAATTATTGATACCAAGTGGCATAGTGCCGCTTTGGTTCAGTATCTCGGTGATTACGACGAGCAGACGGACGATGAGAGTAACGGCGTGTCACCTCTTTCGAAGACAGTGCTTACGCTAGTGACGGCATGTCACTCGCGTTGAAGACTGGCTGTTAGAGTGACATCATGACACTCATGTTGAAGACTCCGCTTGCTGTGGGGTGAACGTTACTTTATATATAGTGAAAGCACAGAGTATCTATATTGAGCACGTTCACAAATGATGTATCGATCTTTTTCACGGAACTTCCAACTTCCAAAGAATGTTTATATTGTGAGTTTTGAATAATTATCCAATCTATTCATTCTTTTGCGGAATCGTATCACTCGAAAGGTTGAAAAATTTGAACGAAGGACGGTTGGAAAAGTAACCAGGGGAGCGGTTGTCGGCGGTAGTTGCTTTGACGTCAAGTCGGATTTACGGCCCTTTAAAAATCAAAGCGGGGGAGCAGGTCAGACCACCCTTAGGAGCAACATCTGGTCGCCAGGGCGAGTACAAGTTTCAACTGGATCGAAAAACGTTGGACTTTAAACGTTTTTTTTGGGCAAAATGTTCTAGAAGGTTCGCGGAGGTTCTGGAAGCATCTTTAAAGGGTCCAATGAGAACCCAGGCGTAGGAGGGGGAAAGTATTTTGGATTGGGAGATTTCGGAACACGTGATATTCAAAATTTGGAAATTTTTGAAGAAGAGAAGGGAGAAAGTGCATTTAACGGGGACGCAGAGATTTTTCGTCCTCACAACTCACATTTTCGCGAGCAGAGTAGCTCACATTTTCAGATTTTTCGTTCACAGAGTTGCTCATATCTCACAACTCACATCTTCAGATTTTTCGTTCACAGAGTTGCTCAGATTAGATTCTCAGAGTAGCTCACAT
>NNCF01125997.1:46298-101271 GCA_002313205.1 Laupala kohalensis | reverse complement strand
GTAAATTTACAAACATATTTGCGTTAAATTACAAACATTTTGACATTATATATGTATTATAACTCGCAGCTAACTTTTTATCTTATCTAGGAACTTTTGCTGAAATTTTTGAATCCGCCTCTGCCTTAGGGCCATTGATCGGAATTGATGGGATGGTCCCTTGCTTGCTTCCTGAGAGTAAATTAGTTTATTGTCCTCGACGTGGTCATACGCAGTCTGTACTGTTTTTTTGACAATAAATTTATTATTATGAAGTAATGAAAAATAAGAGGGATAAACTAAATTATTTTTAAATGTTTGGAATATGATTTGGCATCAAAGCGAAGACTCTCAAATTTGAGGTGGGGTCTGATCTTTACTTTTAACATACACATTTCAAAAAGTGTTACTAGTATTAAATGACACACAAATCGTTTTAACAGATTTTTGTTAAACTTAACTTTGCTCACTTTTATGTTACAGATTCACTTAACCCAAAATATCAAGTGAAAATTAAATAATCAGTACATGAGAAACAGACAAGCAAATACCAAGGGCAAAATATGTTCAAAAGGTGTGAAACTGCCAAATATGACAATTTTACCTTGAAGAGGTTATGTTTAGTACAATTTGATTTCAGGGGGGAGGGACAAAATTATCAGCCTAAGATGCCTAAACTCCTAAGTCAGGTCTTCCAATTTTTACCTTCTTTGGGTTAACCTTGAACCACTTTCATTAAACACTCCAACACAGGTGAAGAGCAATGGTGACGAGCAATTTTGTTGCTGGCTTATTTCCATGTCTGCAATGATGTACAATACAGCATTGATAATTTGTTTAATTTCAGCACCAAATCTAGGTCGGATCCTATTGGAAACACTTCTCTACCTAAAATAGTCAAAAAATCAAAAAAATATCGGAGCATTCCGTTGCTAACATCAGTGCCAAGATATAGGATCTATCAAGGATTGTTGGTATACTGATAAACCAGTTTCAGTCATTTATTTACATAAATGAATGACAAAATATCAAAGGGTTTCACTCATTGAAGATAACCAATAGCCAAGTGCTAATAACAATAAACAAAACCAAGTAATCGCAAATAATTGAGAAAAAACTCTTGAAAAAATAAAATTTTATTTATTACAAAACTATTCAGAAATTTGACACATTTTTCTCACTCAGAGACATTGTTTTCAATACATCTTTTCACTCATACTTGCAAAAATAAATAGAAATGCCACTTGTTTCCAGTCTTTTATGGTAACCTTGTAACAATGTAACAACTATGAGTTGGTAAACTGAACCACCTTACCACAAAGTGATGAACCAGAAGAAATCAAAATCTTTCAATTGAACAAGGCCTTAAAAATGCATTTGTAACATTGACAATGAAAGAGAAAATGAAAAAAAAATCCATATTTACAATTGACTGTTGTTTCAAAAAGTATTTTTCTTACAAAACATGTTAAATAAATAATACACTTGGAACATTTGGTAATCAAGTTCTGTTGAAACACTGAACTTGGTAAAAAAGTCTAAAATATGCAAAAAAAAATATTGAAGATTCATCAAGAGTTATTTACACATTACAAAAATTGCATTGAAATGTCTTTCACATGTATTAGTATAAAACAATAAAAAACACACAAAATACAAACCAATTACACATTATAAAAATATACACACATTATTCCTATCATGTTTGTCAGATTTTAATACACCTCCTCTTCAAGTTCACTTTCTTCACTTTCGCTGTCACCCTCATTCCGACGAGTACTGTGCCTCGATTCAGATTCATAAGCTAAAATCTCTGCATCAGTCAAATGGGAACTTCCAGACATAAATTCTGCAAATCTGAAAGAAACAAATTTGGTAATAAATATTCCCTCAATAAAGAGTGAAGTGAATTTCTTAAAGAAATACATTTGCTTATACTAGTAAAAGAATAACTAAAATAAAAACTGACATATGAAAATTCTTGCCTAGAACTAACCTAAAGTAAAAATTATAGAAGTCTGTTTTAGACTCAAATCACTTTTTGTCATCTTCATTTACATATATACTTTAAAGAACCAATTTAGTTGAAGAATGATTAAGGAATCTTTTAGAAAAAATTTTGATTCTTTTAGTCAATACCTCCATATTAAGAAAAATTATTTTGTTTTATTTGAATATACTGGTAAGATTAATTATTTACATTATAGTAAATTACAATTTCTATATTATATGTGCACGTTATTTTACTATAAGAATAATTACAGTTTTATGATTATGATTTACATACATCATTGTAATAATACAGATCAAAATAACAATAATCATAAATCAGAAGTGGTGGGGTCAATACCTCACAGGGTTCTTTATTTTAAGAACTGTTCTCCAGGCGTCACATTCAGGACTTGAGCAGTAACCACGAAGATCTTTCAAAGCTTTCTGTGTTTCATGAACTCCTTGTTCATGGTACTGATCCTCTGAAAGTAATTTAACTCTAGGAGGAAATCTGCGTTTCCTGCAAAGTTAAGAAAGTAAAATGGTATCAAATGTTTTGGGGAATATAGAACTCTGAAAATATAAAGAAGTGGTATAGGTGATATTAAAAAACATACATCAATACAATTTCAACAAAATGTTATTTCCTAATTCTTATAGTTCTTATATAATTCTTAATCCAGTTTTCTACACTAAGTTTCATACAGTCAAGCCTAGTGTCCTGAAAAATGTTCATTGAAGCTTTTGTTGATCACAAAATTCAAAGAGAAAATGTGCAGTAATAATAATAAAAAATATATAAGAAGACAAGAAACAAATTGTTTTGAATTGTTTGAGTCAGTTTCAGCCACACAATTGCTAATAGTAATAAAAATTATTTAGACTTAACAAATTTACAAACAAAGAATCTGCCAGTTTCAGAAAAGGGAAAAAGAACTTTAAAAAATTAATCTTTCCATATGAAGAAATCATTACATAATTTAAGAAGCGAACTAAACAACAAAACTACTTCTGGGAACTGATTTTGTAAACATTTGATCAGGCAAACTGCTGTTGCATTCAACTTTTCTGCCTAGTCAATCTTCACCCATTACCAAGTAACCTAATAATATTTCCTTTCATTAGAACTCTCAGCATCTACCTCAGAGTAAAATTGAAAATATACAATACAATCAGGTGGCTCGTAGCTGTTAGACATGTGGAAAATATAACTAGTTGTCAGTGTGATATATTGCATTAGAATAAATAATAATGAATTTATTGTCAAAACAGCAGTTACAAAATGACCACATGGAGGGCAATAGACTTATTTACTTTCTGGAAGCAAGCAAGAGACCATCCCATCAATTCCGATCAAGGGCCCTAAGGCAGAAGTGGATTCAACATTTCAGCACGCTCTTAAGTTAATAATAAAAATAGTTTAGTATGTGTTATAATATTAATAGAATACCAACAAATTTGTATTTAATAAAACAAAAAAGCTTACAGAAGTATATATTATTATAAAACTATAGATTTTTGGCAAATATTGTTCATAAATCATAAGTATTAAAAATAACACTAAATTTGAAATTGATTATTACTAGACAAGAGCCTAGTATACAAAATTTGCCTCTACCGAGAGAAAAACCCAGGCCAGGATGGTGCTACAGAATTAATAACATTTGCAATGAAGAATTTTTTATTGTCTTTCATATCTCAGTAAATAACTCCTTCCAATCACTGTGTCTCAATTATAGACAATCATTATAAATGCAGAATTACTGGTAAAAAATTCTTCTTTAATTACATTTGATTATTACATTCTTTGCTTAGTCTTAAATGAACTGCTTGATAGAGAAGGTTGCAGTGTAACCTTTCAAAATATTTTAAAATTTAACATATGTAACTGAAACATGTTATTGATTTTTAATTTCACACAATTCAAGCCTTCAATCCATCAACCACACCTCAACGTTGGCAAAGAATGTAATAATCAAATGTAATTAAAGAAGAATTGAATCGCACTTTTTAGAAAGGAGCTAAGTCAAAATTTACAGGAGAGAGAATTAAACGAATTTTTAAAAATAACCAATAAATAAAATTGCTATTTCTTTTAACATAGTAGCACAATAGACCATAAAAACCTGCTCACAAGTTCCTGTCTTCACTGTTAAATGCATGTATATTTATTAGTTATATGGACAGTGAAAATAAAAATGGCAAATTTTGACTGTGTTCCTTTCTAAAAAGTGTGATTCAATTGTATACCAGTAATTCTGCATTTATAATGATTGTCTATAATTTAATCAAGATACATAGTGATTGGAAGGAGTTATGTACTACAGAATTAATGCACACAACCGTGCCTAGGTTGAGTACATATAAGTACATACATGCAATGATTTTCATTATTAAATTTTCACCCAAGAATGAAGAGAGAGGAATATGTGCCAGATGTAACTAGAAAGTGTTCATCAGTAATGTTCAGCATGAAATCTCTTAGCAGGTTTTCAATTTTTAAAAGGTACAAAGGAAAAACACAGTGAATACAACTTGACAAAAATATTAAGTAAAACTATTTTAATGGCTCAAACATTAATTACACAAACTAAGAATAACAGTCAGAAAAATACAAGAGAGGATGGGCATAAAATGAATTTTCATGAAGAAACACAAACAAATATCATGAAGTAACAAAACAAATCTCAAGCAACAAACTCACACAGGACCAAATGAAAGACAGTTTAACCAAATTAAATTAAGTATTACGTACTTGTATTTCTGAATCGATATTAACACAAAACATACCAATTAACTAGAACTAAATATTAACTAATTATGTTATGCTAAATGACAATGGGAGACAAGACAGATTCGAACCCAGGACCAATAGTCTCATATTTTCATTCAATATAACATAATTAATCTGCTACGTGGCAGTGTAGTTAACCACAATTTGAGATTTATACACACAAAAATTAATTGTTATTAATAAATTTAAGAAAAGATTTCAAGAAAATTATGCTGCATAATGACACTGTAGATCATGTTTGAAGACATAAGTATTTCCAGTCAAAAACAAATTCTCAGGTTGATACAAAAGCTAAACCAATGATAGAACTTTGCTGTAGATTCTTTTCTTAGCTTAATTTTAAAATAATTGGCCAGATTACCAATACCACTATGTTGAAAATAAAAAAATTAGCAATTAACTTCTTGTAAGTATATTATATTTCTAGAGAATTATTCAATTCAGTCTTCATATCGCCTAACAAAATAATATAACAATTCCAAAAATACAAAATATTTTTCTAAAATTTACCCA
Organism: Laupala kohalensis; assembly: GCA_002313205.1. Taxonomy (NCBI): domain Eukaryota; kingdom Metazoa; phylum Arthropoda; class Insecta; order Orthoptera; family Trigonidiidae; genus Laupala; species Laupala kohalensis. Next base: position 95,993 of record NNCF01125997.1, on the reverse strand, counting down.
ATATAAAAAAGTTCTCTTGTAATGATACGACTCAAATGAGTCTGAAAACAAATTAAATTGTGCACTAATGGAAAAGTAATTGATCAGGAAGTTATCCTATACATGACCAGATCAGCCTACTTTGGCTGGACATAAGGAAAACTTGCCTCAAACAAAACTTTCACTTCAAGTGTTTTGTACATTTAATTGATCCATTAATTTATGATGATTCTGGCATAACATTATCACCATGCAGTCACTGAGCACAATTAGATACTTCAAATAGACAAGACACACAAATCTTGCAACTTGTGCAGCTCAATTCTAACTTACAGATTGCTATGAGTGATAATTACAGCACACTGAATCTACAAAACAATATATGGGTAAAATAATTCTATTTCTCAACCACATTCATACAAAAGAAGAGAACATGAAAAACGCAAGCAATATCTTCAAATCATGGTGCAACAATATGAAGACACACCAATGTCTTCACACAAAATACAAAAACATGCACAGACAAACAATGAGAAAGACTTCAATATTTATGTAGAACACATTAATCAGTTAAATTAACATCAAAGCAGTAACGAGAATAAAAATCTCACCAAAATGATCGGAATTTAGAAATCCATGAGGCAGGAAACAAATATACAGTCAACAAGATAAAACAAATTGTAACTGTAGTTTCTTGAAACCAGCTACTTAACAAAATCAACAACAAAGCAGCACCCTGAAATAAAAAAAGAATTTTTTAAGGAAGTTAAGGAGTTTAACATTTGACCTATTTATCAGGATATGTCCATTTCTTATTTAAGTATGTAGAACAAGTTTCAGGAGAAACTTTTGTTATCATCAGGAATTGTCATTTACAATAAACATTCATAAATGATGGAGTAGCTGAAATCGATAGAAACACATGTTATGTTTTGAAGATAAATAAGTTAAAGGTTAAGGAAACATTAAAAAGATCTACTTTTCCTTGATATCGTGTTAAATATTAATATAAGGTTCAATATTAAAACATCAACTTAGTAAATAAATAATTTATTTTTTCCAAAAAGCAGTTCAAAACTTAGCATCACCAGAAGAAGGACAATAAGCTAATTTACTCTCCGGAAGCAAGCAAGTAAGACACCTTCTTATCATTCATATCAAAGATACCAAAGGAAAATCAGGACAAAAAAACAAACAAACAACACATGATAATTGATAACTTAACATGATAATTTCATACATACTACAGGGAATGTGTCAACTGAATCTTTTAAGAGTTTACCAAGCAAGTGTAATATTCTTAAAATACTTTTACATTAAGGAATTCATTAAAGAAATTTCAATGATTACTTGCAATGTCCACTTGATTAAATTTCTACTCCTGGGATCTGTGACAGGACCAAACCGGTAGCAAAATCCAAAGCTAAGAATGCCAACAGATGTTATGTAGGCCAAAACATGTGTTCCATACTGCTCAAGTACTGTACGGAAATTGTCCCACAATAACTGGACAAGATAAACACTGACTGTCCAACCACCAATAAGCATTCCATACATCATAGGTTTCTAAAACAGAATAATAAAATAGAAGTTATTCTATTTAATATTAATAGGTGAAAAATTACAATACAAGTTACAGTAAAATAAAGTATTACTTCTTCCATAATAATGTTACACTTTAATACAAAATAAAAATTAGTCTTCTTTTTTTATAATAATATTTAAATTGAAAGAAAAAGAAATTTTGAAGCAATTAATTTCAAATGATTTGAATAATCCATGAAAAATTGTATTAGCACCAAGTAAATAAATATAACTTAACTTAACAAGTACAATTTGCACAAATATTAACTAATGAGTTTTGTGATATCACCATACTGGAAAAACTTTTACATATTAAAATTTTGTCAACTGTTCAGTGAGCTATTCATTTTTGCAATACCATTAAAAATTCCTTTTTACTCTCCAGCACCATTACAATTTTTACAGTTAACTCAACTTCCTTCAGGGCAATAATATAATGTTTTAAAAAGGAAAATACTGTATACTTCACCACCCAAAGCTTCTTAATCTTATGCAGGCTAACCATGCAGTGGTGACATCAATTCTTGGTATACATTACTGGTAACCATGGGCTATGAGAGCTGTAATAGTATTTTAGTTTTTCTTTTGACCAATAACAAAAACATACATAAACACCTACAAAAAATATAAAATATGATTTTACAGCACAAACACATTTTTATTAAGTATATCATAAAACAATATCTTAATATTCAATATGACCACTTAAAGACAACTAATTTGTTTCTAGCACAAAATTTTTTCACTTGTTTTGACTATGGTGTCCCAATCAGGAGCATACCTTAAACAAGTTTAGGAAATGTTGTTAGATGTACAAGCAATTAAAAACAATTTCCATCCTAAACAGAAACATTGAACGATAAACAAACATGCCTACAGCCAAACAATTGTAGGTAATTAGTGGACAAATTTTCCGAGTCCGATTTTGAAATCTGAATACATGGATTGCATTTTATATGAAACATTTCCAATATATGTCTTTTCAGATAAGAACTTTCCTAGCCCAAAATGTTAATATTTTCACAATCCATTATGTGTTCATGCTGTCATGATTCCCAAAGATCTTATTCCCTGTATGATTAATTACATTTATTCCATGCTTACTTATACTTGTTATTTTGGAATTGTCATTTACAATAAACATTCATAAATTGGTACAGAAAAGATACCTACTTCATTAAATTACTTATCGGTTAACTCCACAACACAAAGAGGGCCATGGCACAATTTTACAGAGAAAGCCATAAAACTTTCGCCAGAGTATTTAAAAGAACAATCAATAAATAAAAATAAACAAATAAATAAATTAACAAACAAATAAATACAAATTTGAATGATTTCTGTTGAAATAAAAATTTATTTGTTTAATAATGACAGTTAAGTTTATTCAATCCTTTTTACTCGTATTGTCTCTTATAACTTTATACTTTCAATAGTAAGAAGAAATAAATTAATTTTAAGGAGAAATGCATTCAAGAGGTACACAAGTTGCCTCAATGCAACAAGTTCAGAAAACAAGAAGTTCAAATCAACACAGTCCATGCAAAGCACACATACTTATTCTAGACAAAGGTATGAAGAACTCTTCTCACCAAAAAAATAATGGTTTGTTATTCTGTTTTTTTTAATTCACACTCTTATCTTTCAGAAGTATTCTCGTACATAAGCCGTTTTTCAGGTTATAATAGAAACGCAGTCCTAATCAGTTTTGACGCTTTTATATTTTATTTCGGCTCCGCAGCAGTTTACGTAATATTTTTTTCCCGATCTTAGGCATTATTTGATGCGTTTCTGAAAAGGACTTAGGGTGGACAAACATTTATTTACGAAGTTATGGCCAAATTACGCGAACGTGCGTATCGCAACTTTCGACCATTTCTATAACAATAAATAAATAAATAAATAAATAAATAAATAAATAAAATAAATTATTTTACTACAAAATGATTCTCCCAAAAGTACACACATGCAATAACAATAAATAACGAAATTACCGTAAAACTAAGCGTCCTACAGTAATTTATGGACTTACTCAAAAACACTATGAAATCTAATTTAAATACTCCACACATCACCCTTAAAATGGTATTTTTAAAAGAATAGTTGTAAATGCAGTTCACACTTTTATCAATACTGGATAGTTTGAAGCATATTGATTGGCATATAATAAATTAAAACTTTGTGGTATAGAATCACCAATTTTTATTATTATTACTAATTAATGAGAAAGCTTTTTTGCTGACACAGTCAGCATCTTCTGGCTCTTAATTCAGAAGTATATTTTGGGAAATGCACACGGCATTTGCCAAAATATTCTTCTGAATTAAGTACCTAATTAATAATAATAATACAGATTGGTGATACTATAACATAACAGTTTCAATTTATCTATACATAACAGTGTTTTGAAAATTGAAAATATTGTGCAAAAAAACTTACTTTAATTAATAATAATAGAGATTGGTGATATTATAACACAATATTTTCAATTTTCAAAATGCATAACATGGTATTTTATAGCTAAAGTTGTTTTTAACAGAGGATACATTCTCATCCTAACATTCTATTAATAAAACAAAATTAATTGTTTATCCAGTTCTCACTTTTACCAATGCTAAAATAGTATTTTTATAGCTATTGTTTTTATTAATGGACACCTATTTAACCAACCACTATACTCAATTTAACAGAATTAGTGGTCTACATAGTTCATTATTTTATTGACACCTATCATAGCATGCTTAAAGTAGTATAAGTAAAAATAATGATAATATGATTTATATTATTAATATACTATGGATAATAATAAAGAACTTCATTATCAAAAAACTTTAAACTTCGAATCACCACGTGGTGCACAATATACTAATTTTGTCTAGGAAAATGATCCTAAGCATTCATAATCACCATTACATTCGCAGAAAAATAAATTCGCATTAATGTACATACATATTATCACTTTTCGTCACGTTTCTTAAAGAGGTCACAGTTCACAATCACTTCCCTTACTTCTGTCATTCTACTTCGTACTGGAGAACTACTTTACCAACTAGTGCACTAATACACTTTTTCGAATATTTCGTATTTCGCGCTAAGCTAGCGAAGGCATGTTATGTCGACGTATCAGCATGTTTATCATGTCGCGTTCCGACTATCCGCGTTACTATATAGTGCACCTAATTTTTTATTATCGCTACATAATCCCGCATCTGCTCAACAAAAGCCGCCTCATTAATGAAATGTAACATTATTTGGAACCAAATGCAGATAATGTCATCTCTTTACAGTCGAGTCACATAAACTTAAGTTTACCCTTAATTTCTTATGAACAAATAATTTACCGTTAAATATAATATTTAATTATAATTTATAAATTATTGCATAAAATACACAAATAAAGTTTAGTTTACCTTTTAATAAATAATTATTTATAACATTAGTTGTGACACCGGAGTGACGGAACAGTGACCATTGTGTACGGAATCGTAATAAATTAAAACACAAAAACAAAAAATACTATAACCATATGCACATACAAGATAATTCACAACTACCTCTGTGACAGCTACTGAAGGGCATACCAAGCTACCTCTTGCATGAATAATTTTTAACCACAAAAAATGACTGACAGAGACTAGATGTAATCACTGAAGGATTAAAAATAAAGTGTACCAAAGGTATCATTTAAATTTTCTTATAGATTGATAAGCCGTGTTGTCATTTTGTTAAAACGTAAGGTTTTGTTGGCAAATGTACTAAGTTTCAACAAAATGATGACACATTTCAATAACCAGAAAGAAGTTTTAAATATTGATAACAATAGCCATGAATGTCTGTATCAAAACATTACAAGGCATTGTTCATGTTCACTATTTACAGCAAATAAATTTTTCAATCAATACTTACGATTAAGAGTAATGTGTAACAATTATTACCTTGGGTAAAAGTTTACTGAAGAAGTAGATCAAAATCAAAAAACTTAGACATATCCCTGCAGTTACTCCACATATGTAATAGAAGAGAGGATTTCTACTCAATTTAGGAGCAGCAAGAAACAGTAAAATGCCAGCAACAACCATAAGTACACGCCAATAGTCAACACCTGAAATACAATTTTTTACATATATATCAAAATTGAAAAACACAAACAACTTTCCCAGATAAATATTGAATGCTAACTCACGAATAATAAACAGCTGAATTTCATAAGGGTTATTACTATAACTATGAATACCAATACAACTTTTGTTGAAAGGATTAAGATTTATTGAATTGGATTTGGAAGCAAAACCCAAAACGCTCCAAGAGTTGTGATGCAATTCATAAGCTGAGATGACATCTTGTAAGGAAGCTCCAATATAGTGATCAAAACTATCCGCATCCATGTTGACTTTAACCTGTTGGATGAAATTATTTGTTTGAACTTAATGAACACAATTGAAATTTTTAACAAACTATCATACTCACAACAGCGGTCTCCCACATTCTGACTAGTGTTTTCACACGTCCGAGGAAACAAAACAATTCCAAACTTTCAGGTTTTTTAACATTAAGAAGTAATCCAGGCTGCAAATACAGAACTGAAAACCGAAGCCGGTAAGTTAGTACAGGTTATGACAATGTACACAAAATAATTTACCACTGAAATACTCTTATGTTCTTATAAGAAATTCTCTACAATGACCCATTACCATTTTCCTTTCTTTTGGAAGCCTTTTCTGGAAGACAGAGACAAGAAATTAACAATAAACTGAGAATGAGTAAAAAGGTGAGCACCAATCCTTTCATGATATCCGCCATTTTCCACTACCAACTACTAAATTCAAAACTGGAATTCAAACTTCATGCCGGTTTCTCTGTGGAATGAGACTACAGCCCAAGTCGACAAAGAAAGAATTTTATAAATATGAACTTGACCATGGATTTTTAAAAACTGTATGCTGAATTTTTCTCAATATAATTGAAAACTTAGTTCAGATTTATTTCAAATATGCCGTATAACATTCATTCATACTAACTTTACTGTACATACAGGAATCATTCCAGAACCCGCATTCACTTCGATGATCATTTTCGACTTTATGCAGAGTCATTATGGATAGAGAGTGTATTTACTACCATTAAGTGGAAATCAGTATTCATAATACACTGATAATGATAACACTAATATTATACGTCAATGCAAAGTACTAGCCATAAAAAAACATTAAATCTGTGAACTAGTGTCCTTTTACAACCTTAAATTAAGCTTTTCTTTCCCTTTCTTATACTAACAATAAGTTATGTCTCTCGAATTTTATTATTATTATTTAATTGCCTTACAAAATTACAAATTTATGCGAACATATTTCCGTCTTATTAAAGGAAATATCTGAGTTGGTTCCATATTTTGGGAGTCGAAAATAGTTTAAATAGACCAAACTTAAATGATTGAATGAACTATGTATGAGAAAGGTTGAGAGATGTCTGCAATCTCATTGTGTCAGAATGTGGTACATATTACAAACACATTCTTTACTTTCAACATTATCTCATGAAAGTGGGTCACAATGGAATTAAGGACTCTAATGACCTTGCCGTTGACGAGCCCTATAGCCCCACAAAAAAAAACAACAACAAAAAACAATGGAATTGGCACTAAACAACTAGTCTATTGATTCGTTCAAAATTGGATTAAAACCACTCATTTTTTAAACTCGCGATGAATTTCCACAGCAAATGCCTCTGCGCCCCACACAATTAATTTAGTTAAAAGTTCGATTATCTTTGGTTTTCATCCGTGCACACGGTAGTGAATAATATCTACGGAATAATTCAGTTAGGTGTAGATTCTATCTGAAATTGTACCGAGAATTCTTCCAGAGGGACCGACCAATTATGCTTTTAGTCGGCTTTGACCGCAAAGGTGGTACGACACAATTTGAGTGGACTTCAATTCTTGTTACCCTTTCACAAATCTCTTTGTGCATTCAAGTAGATGGCATACATCTACCAATTTAATCCTCTGTCTGCTCTGCCCGGAAGTTGGATCTCATCACATACAGTTCGAGTCTTTTGAGATTTGGTGATGTCTCGACCTTATACTAGAAGGTAATTTAATTTACTTTACTATAAAAATGGTTCTGAATTAATGAATAAATGATAATGTAATATTTTTAAAATATCTTAATGATATTCCATTGATAGTACGCAAAGTGACTTTTTGTCCTCCACGTGGTCTAGGGTTGCCATTCGTGTTTCTTATTCAGTCTTCTCCTCCCTCCTTTTGTCGACTCACATAAAATGCCTAATTGTCATAGTAGTAGTAGTAGTAGTAATAATAATAAATTTATTGTAAAAAAACAGTACAGACTGCGTATGACCACGTCGAGGACAATAAACTAATTTACTCTCCGGAAGCAAGCAAGGGACCATCCCATCAATTCCGATCAAGGGCCCTAAGGCAGAGGCGGATTCAAAAATTTCAGCAAAAGTTCCTAGATAAGATAAAAAGTTAGCTGCGAGTTATAATACATATATAATGTCAAAATGTTTGTAATTTAACGCAAATATGTTTGTAATGATACATGTGGTTCAACAAATTATTCTTATTATTATTTTGGTAATGCTTATTTTCTCTCTGGTGTATACGTGGTATATTGGTTAGATGCGGGTATGACATTCCAAGCAGATGTCCGTATCCAAAGATATTGTAATAAATTTCTTGCCATGTTTCATGTATTAAGAATAATGGATTTTTGCGTGGCAATTATGGTTGATGTTTTTAACCGAAATTTTGTCAAAGTATCTCTGAAGTAGATTATGTACGATTCCTGTACTTGAAATAATTATGGGAGGAATTTGTGTGCGAGTTCGGTGCTGTTGAATTTGGAATGCTAGGTTGCTGTATTTCCTGATTTTCTCTGCGTAGGTCTTTTGAATGTTGACATTATTGGGAGTGGCTACATCAGTAATGGTTATTTTATTCAATGAATTATTAGTGGTTCAATAAATTATTATTATTATTTATTTCATTAATACATCTCAGCTTCTGCTGATATAAATAAGGTACGGATACAAATCACTCTTATTTACTCTTGGCTAAAGAATTTACGTACTATTCGTGTCGTATTCAAAATAGCTGCCTTCTGGAGTAGAATATACACTTCTCTCCTTATACCGNGGCTTTAGGGATCACACCAGTTGTCGATAACCCAATTGGTACAACATATACCTTACTAAGCTTCCACATCTTTTGAATTTCATCACTTAAATCAGCATATTTCCGTTTCTTCTCAGCTATGGTGTTTTGGATGTGCGTATTAGATACCGCTATGTCAATGAGATATGCAATTTTTAATTCCTTATCGCGCAGAACAATATCAGGTCTGTTATTGGGGATACATCTATCAGTTATAATTGACCTGTCATAGTATAAAGATACTTTGTTGGAATCTAACACAGAGGTTACTTCATATTTATAGTAAGGCGTTTTATCCTTCAGAAGTTTTGAATTTAACGCTATTTCTTGGTGGATAATAGCTACAATTTGATCATGACGATGTAAATACTCTGATTGACACAGGGTACTACAAGCGAACATAATATGCTGGATGGTTTCTGCTTTATCATTACATTTCCTGCATCTGTCGTCTTTCACACTAGGGTCCTTAATAATGTGTTTCAGGTAATTCTTGGTGTTAATAACTTGATCTTGGATGGCTATAAAGAAACCTTCAGTCTCAGGAAAGAGATCCCCACATCTCAACCATGCGTTCGACGCTTCCTTGTCGACATATGTTTGGTCAAGGTCATGAGGGTGCCTTCCATGAAGAGCCATGCTTCGCCATCGATTATGTTTTTCATTTCTGCTTTGGATATGGCTATCCACATTATTTTGAGAAGGTTCAATTGATGACAGGTTTAAAGGCGTCAGTTTAAGATCTGCTTGACTTACACTTCGGTGCAGAGTTGACACTAGTTTCTTAAGGTGGAAATAATCTCTCAACTTCTGGACCTGCCTGTTATGTAGATTTTTAATATCGATTAACCCTCTTCTACCTTCTGCTCTTGGTATTGTTAACCTAAGTGTACTTGCCTTCGGGTGGTGCTTCCTGAATTTTGTCAATTCAACTCTTGTTTTTCTCATGATATTTTCCAGATCAGTATCTGACCATGATATGATACCAAATGAATATGTCAAAATAGGTACTGCAAATGTGTTGATTGTTTTAAATATATGTTTACTATTTAAGCCTGTTTGACATATTTTCCTCACTCTTAATAAGTACTCTTTGGTAAGTGAATCTTTCACCTTTGTATGATTTATTTTTTTCCCTTGAAAGTATCCAAGGTATTTACAAAAGTCACCCTCGTCCATTGCTTTCATAGATTCACCCTGGTTAGTCTCAAATCCTATAAGCTCATATTTCCCTCTAGTGATATTGATGACTTTGCATTTGTCCAGACCAAATGTCATGTTGATGTCACTCGAGAACAGTTCAACTTCTCTAATCAATTCTTTAAGCAGGTTATGTGATGGAGCATAAAGCTTAAGATCATCCATATATAGGAGGTGTGATACAACATGTTCAGACCCATTTGACTTTAGGCAATATCCAATTCCTTTTCGTTTCAATACATTAGAAAGAGGATTCAGGACCAAACGGAACCATAAAGGGCTAAGTGTATCGCCCTGGAAAATTCCTGTTTATTTTAATCCCTGGTGTAGTAATAGTTTGCTCGTCCGTCACCAGGTGAAAATCAGTTCTCCAACTTTGCATCAGATGTCTTAAAAATTTAACAAGAATCGGGTGCACTTTATAGATTTCAAGCGCTTTAATCAGCAACGTATGCGGGACAGAGTCATATGCCTTTTGATAATCTATGTAGCAGCAGGATATTTTCTGTTTTTTCCTACTGACTTGGTTTAGGATTACAGAGTCTATTATCAATTGCTCCTTACATCCTTTAGGCTCTTCTGTCATGATATTTTGGCTTTCAACATGCAAGTTAAGTATCTGTGTGATACAAGATGTTATGATTTTATACATGGTCTGAAGGCATGTGATAGGTCTATACTTTGAGGGATCTTTTGTCAAGTTTCCTTTTGGTATAAAATAGGTTTTCCCCTGCGTTAAAAATTTTGGGACTGTTTCAGGACTCATTTATATAGCATGCTAATTTACTATGAATACTAGTGAACGTCTTATACCAAAAATTGTGTATATTGTCACTTCCTGGACTTTTCCAATTATGTGTTGTCAATAACCTTCTTCAGAGTTTCAGCAGTAATCAAAGGGTCCTGCATGTCTGTTATCATGCTAGTAGCTTTTTCTTCCTCTTTTATCCATTTTACTTCCTGATTATACTCTTTTCTGTTGGACCATATATCTGACCAAAATTATGTTATATCATCTCTGCTTGGTGTTTCTTTGGTATCTCCATCATCGTTTTCTTTACTTAGTTTTACCTTTAGTTTCCTGTAAAACTGTTTCTCGTTATTGCTAAATTGATTATTTTGCTGTTTCCTTCTATCACATTGTGAATATCTCCTCAATCTTGCACTCCATGCTGCCAGTTTTTGCTGTAGAGTATCAATAATACTAGTTATATCGTGGTTAGGGTAGTCGCGCTCAGTATGTGTATTGTATTTCTTTAGGATGGTTATGGCTTTACGCCTTAGCTTCTTGCTAGGTATGCCCTTGCTGAATTCTAGAAACCTAGCAATTTCTGTCCTTTTCGTTTCAATTTTCCTACTCAGTCTTCTCTTCCACTTGGGTACATTTTCCCGGTGGTGTCTATCGCTTTGTTTGTTGGGGTCCACTATCTTCGCTCCATTGCATCTGGCAGCAGTAAGAGCAGCGCAGTAGATTAGATTATGAAGTTCCTCAAAGTCTTCGACATTTAAATATCTTGGTAGTACATATTTGTCAAGTAATTCTACATTTTTGGCAAACTTTCTAGAACTTTTCTGTTTAGGAATTTTTGGTCTCTTGGTTGGATCTGTGCCCATGTATTCTTGCGTCGTTGTTCTAAACATATCATCTATACGATTAACGCAGTCCTTGTCTCCTTCCTTATCCAGATTTTCGTCACACGGCACAACTATGTCTGCACCCCGTCTCTCCAGTTCCTCTTGGTCATTAGATTGTTCAGCATTCGCCTTAGAGATGCTTACACATGGAGGTGTCTCTTCGTTCTGTTCTTGTACAGGGATTGCTTCCTGCTCGGAAGCACCCTCTCTTTTTATCAGATCTAGTAGGTCACTTGATAAGTTTGTTCTTCACAATACTTCTTCGCTGATCCGCTATCCTCTGTTCCGTTATTGGAATAGTAGGATATTTCTCTACAAAAGCGTGGTACAATTTATATCTATAGGCAACCATATCTGTCTCTAGCCTGGTTAGTTGGAAATAGATCCGCATAAGGAATACATTTATATCTTGGGACCATTTCATGCGGACACGTCTTTTTCCTGTCGAAGTGGTCTCAGGTAAAATTGTGTTGCCCCCCTGAGAAAGCAGTCGTAGCACTTTGCGATGTTCTTGACTACTATTCATTGTTTTGGCTGTATTAGATTCGGGTGACCCGGTAGGAGCCCGCCTGTTCAGCATCCTACCACTACCGGTCCACATGCTGTCACTTCCAGCGGCAGCACCAGAAGTGCCCTGGCGCCCCCCAGGCAGCGGCTTCTTTTCCGAGGCCTTACGACTTTTCAATCTTGTCTCCATCTTCGATGGGTGTGCCTTTTTACCCTACGGCCAGGTGGGATGGGGAGGGTAGGAAAGGATGCTAAGGGTAGAAGACAGGAGTCTATGAGCTACTCAATCCACCTATTGACTCCTGAGGGTGAGGGAAAGTGTTCTGAAAGGAGACATGGGGAAAGGACAGCGGTCAGCTGCTCGGTTAGTCGCCTTTTACGACAGGGAGAGATCCCATGGTGCTATTCTTCAAGTGGTCCCGGACGTCATACGGGTTTTATTATTATTACATAGTGCAGAGGGGGTTGTAATTACATGGTAAGTTAAATGGGGAAAATTAAAGGATATACAGAAGTACCGTACAGGAATTCATCCTAATTTCAGGCCCCAGCGATATAGGGTTTTGTGGCAGATGTCAGCTCTTTGAGAAAACTCAGACCACAGTAAATATTTCTGAACGGCTTAAGATGTATGAATTTTATTTGGTAATGTGTACCCCCAACTGAACCACTGAAAGAGCGTCCACTTGACCTTGCGAGACAACGAATCTCGAGATGTCGTTTAAATATAGAGAATGGTATAGTTTATTGAAGTCAAGAATATACAGAATATTTTTGTTATAGAAGTCCAAAATGTGTATAATAAAAAAATACAAAATATTTCTTTAATAGCGGTGTAATTAAACATTTTATCTTGTTACGATTTTACAGCGGTACTATTAGTCTTCCAAATATAGGCGTCGTTTCAAATAGACCTACGATTGGTCGAACGAAACTTTTCCAGTCGAAGGGGAAGCAGGAGGAGAGAGGTCTTGCAAACTTAACAAATCCAAAACTGGTCAGAGCGTGGGACTTAGAAAAATAAATGGGCACTTTTTTGTTATCAGTAGTGCACAATTACATTTCATACATGATAATGTAACTTCATATATCAGAATGTATTTACATAGAACATAATTGTAATATATTATACCGTATGATATTGCGCACTTTTAAAGTAAACATGGGCATCTTGACGTTCTTAGTTTGTCGTTTTCTTCTGACCAACAAATAGGAGCTACCAGTTTTTCTCGATCGCCTGTGATTTCAGAGAAGATGAGAAAGTATGAAATTTCGTCCTCGATAGGTGTATTTTTGCACAATTGGCTTTGGCAGATAGTGGAAGCAGAGTTTTTGGCAGCTGCATTTCTCCACGCAACCCTGAACATATTTGCACAAAATTGTGTTAAGTACTTCGCGAGCTTTTGGCTCCCTTGTGGTGGCGATAGTGAGCAGCCATTACTTGATGATCTCCACCCCCTCTCGAGAGGATTTGTCTCGTCCATATCATTTTTGCTCGTGGTGGTATGTACGCAGAGAACGGTGATGGGCTGCTGCATCTGAGGGGAGCAATGATGCCAAGTCGAAGTGCACCTTCTTTAGATACTTACCAAACTGATAGTAGCGGGGATCATCTAATGAGAATTTGCCTTGCCTATAGTGATGTAGAGAAGCGAGAAATCGATTGCTGGTTGAAGCTACATCACCCCTAATAACACCTCCCTCTCAAAAGACATCAGCAGGTTGTTGCATCTGGTCGACTCGCCTAAACTTCATGAACTGCAATTACCCTCGACAAGAAAAAATACGGAAGTGGTAATGCATTCACTAAAACAAGAAGAAACAATATATTTACTTTTACAGTTACAAGTCCGTGTCCTCACCTACGATCATCTTCTCATGAATCTGAGTCAGGTGAGTTGGAACTATAAACTGTCGTCATCCATACTTGCCTGTTTCACACTAAAACCCTCTTCTAATAGTTTTACTCGTAACATGGCTATTAGTAATCGTTTGTTGCTATCATTTGATAAGAATTGCTCTTTCGGTATTGTGTATGTCGTCGACTCATCAATTGCAGTAGTTGCGGCAGACAATATTTGTGGAACAGGTGCTCGACTGTTTTGATGCTCTTGGTATCAGCATCATCAGCGTAGCCATCAAACATTGTGGTTGTTCCGTCATATTTATTATAGTTTTCTATGTATTGCATATACTTCGAAAGCATTGCAGAAAACTTTTCCTTCAACTGCCACACCACTCTTGGTAATAAAAATTCAGTCAACCACGAATGTAGCAACCGGGAAGTTTACATCTTCAGTCACCTGGAAGAACAGGTCATAGAAGACTCATTTATTCGTTTTTCGCATTCCACTTTCGTCAAACATGGACAGTGGGTAAGAAGCCAACAAATAATTTTTGTAGAAGATCTCTATAAATTCAACGAACATGTTGTGTGATACCTAACCTGTGCGGCCACTGTCAGAAACAAGATGGATTCGTATCAGACCTTCCTTTTAGCAGCAATTATGAAGGAATCTTTGAACTCTAAAGTTTCATCACGATAAAGTCTCTCTTCTGTTCTTATTCTTTTTATTTTCCATCTTCTCGAGCTCAGGTGAAGCATCTAACTAATATATTACACAGTTAAGCTTCAAATCAAATTCAGGACCAATAGACCTCAGAGCACGACTACCAATTACACCGTGCGCTCTTCCCTTCTCTTTCAAGTAAAGTTTCCTGCATCTTTCATGCACTGCGATTAATTGGAGTCCAAGTAGCCTTTTATGGTAATCATCTTCATTCTTATTGCTAATTTCTATGAAGCTTTCAATACCTTTCCTCTTCACATTCGTGGATTCATCCACAAACAAATTTCTGTCATCGATGAAGCACTTTTTCATGCTCATCCTTAAATAGGGAAATACCGTCGACTGAAATTTAGATATATACATCATTACCCACCACTCACTGTTTATTTGACCAATATAAGTATCTAAATATTATATTCGGGTGCTATTCGGAGCAAAATTTAGAAGTTACTTGGGAACAATATACATCGAGAGTTTAGAAAGACGTGGCAAAGCGAAAATGTCATAAATCTCCTTTTTTGAATATATATATTTATCTTGAAGACTTGAAAATGAGAAAATTTGGGAAAATTGGCGTTTCTTGAATTAAGTATTTGATGCTCTACAACGTTTATGGTAAAAGTTTTTTATTGCAGCAGTCATTGCGCAGTTTGAGAGGTTTGAAAATGACTATTACAACTTTTTCCGCTAAGTTGCTATTTTTTTTTGATCGGTCATTTCAGGCAAACCACTGAACCGAATTTAACGTTTGAGATTTTCATGTGGAGCAGAAGTTATTGCTCTTTAATTTAAGTAAGAGTATAACACACCTTCTGAGGTGTTACAAATTCAGATTCCATGTAACTGGGACCAAATAATGGCATTAAAACGATTTCCAGCTTTGACCGAATTTATTCCATCAACCCCCTTTTTTGATATACTTTTACTGGCTTACATCGCTTCTTCTAACTTGAGTTAAATTCTAGCTTTCGAATTTCCTCTCATTTCGAATTTGAACTCATTTCTCTTTAAAATCTAATAGAATCGTCGCGATGCATGAAACGCGTTATCATGAAACCATTTTTTAAGCGTTTCATAAAATTCGGTGTTCACTTGAATGAGTTAGGTGTAATGAAACGCGTTGTGCAACGCGCGTTAAGCGTATTAGACACTTAAAAAATGCACTGCCAAATGAGATGCTTGCCATTTTATTAGAATGATGGTTATTTTAAGCAAACGCTACAATTATATAATACATTGATCATAAAAGCATTTTGATATTAATTTGTACATATATAATATTTACAATAATACATTACATCGATACTTTTTATACTGGTGAGTGGAACTACCTTGTGACCGGATCTCGAACTGTTATTGATATGAGGCAATTTGAATTGGGTCATTGAGTGAATTTACTCTCCAAACAATTTTCATTATAAAAATATTGGATCAGTTCCACCCAGATGAAGAAATTTTGACTTTTTACGTTAAGTAAAAATGGTAGAAAACATATGAAATTCGTCCACCATCGTATCGTAGAATTTATTTTCGACGAGATTAGCGATTACATGGCATAATACAGAAAAATATTGTACTTTTAGTGTAGTTTTGCCACCGGTACCTGAACTGGAGATGGCACCGGTGCAAGAGCAAGAGTCATCTGTACAAGTGATGGAGGAAGAGGAAGGCACTAGCAACACGTTACCGACAACAGCAACGATACCATCTACGTACTCCTCCGATAGAAAAGCGGTATGGTGTCTCCTTATAATTTCTTCAACGATAGCTTATCATTTCCATTTACGTTTTTGAGGAAATCATCTATTGTCTCATTCTGTTTGAACATTTCAACAGAAATATTAGCTTTCGTTGCGTTTCGAATGTTCTAAATCAACGTCCGGCTTCAGGGCTGAGGAGCACTGGTAGTCAACCAGGGCCGGTTAAAAATTTGCCAATGGATACCGTGAAGGGTTCTCACTTCAGGGATATTCAGGGAAGCAGATGGACGCAACCCACGTCAGCACTTCCCTTTTTTATATATTTTTTACCTGTATTCAACCATGGTGCAGTTGTGTACATTATCTCTGTAGTCAAATCTTGACTCGGGTTTTCCTCCGTTTTTCCTTTGAGTTGAAACTGATTCATATATACGCCCATCAGGTACGGGTCTTGGTGCTGGAGTGTCATTAATTCTCCTCCTTCTCTTCCTCGACCACCATCCCAGTTATGATATAAAATAATTATCTTAATACACAAATAAGGTCTTTAATAATCTAAATTATACATAACGTAAGGCATTTTATTGATGAATAGTTTACTCCAAAGATGTATTTTTATTGATTTTTAATGTTCTTACACGCAAGGAAAGGGTTTTGGATGACTTCACAGCCTCTTTAGACCCGAGCCTAAAACAGACACTCTTTTTCAGAAACGTGAAGCTTTAATACCTCATACATCTCAACGTCAACCTCGAAAAATATTTTTTGATGCTCTGGAACCCGACAAGAAGAAAGTGGCTAATGCGGTGAGAATTTTATTTTTATTTAGTTTGTTTATTTGAAGGCATATTACGATAATTCTTTATCTTGTCAAAATCACAAAAAATGAGTATTTTTAAAATTGAGTTAGAAATGACTTGATATTTATTGATAATATACAATGAAAATGCGAAGTGTGTCACTATCTTCTTTTTAAGATGTAAACAAACCACATCTAATGCTTTGAATATTGTTCCATTAAACTATATTATTTATTTTGTGTTGACACATCAGTCATAAAGCAATGCAGCATCTTATTAAAAGTATTTGAAAATTTCTCTTTGGCCACGTATATTCGAAAGTGTATATTTTCAAAATCAAGTGTGTAAATGCTGGGTTCGGTTGACTGCATTTTCTGAGAAGCACACACCATTAGCACACTTGTAATTTTTTACTTCTGATCTATGCAGATACGGCTGATGACTTTGGTGTTAAAGCGATGTGGCATGCTGGTTAAGAGTCGACGTAAACATGAGAATAGTCAAGTGGAAACCCTGACGATCCGATTGTATGAAGGTGACCATGGGCGTCCACCTCGTCACCCTGATGCCTGCAATAGAGTTGTGTTGCAACGTGTTGTTGGGTCTCCTGGTTCCCCGTGGTGCGTTAGAAGTGCACGTCTCCCACATGGGTAAGATATTACATTCTTAGGTTGGACATTCACTGGAAGGTTCTTCGAGCAAAAAGAAAAATGCAAAGTTGATGAAAGTGAACGAATAGTAGCATAACACCACCGTGAATATCTAAACATTTCCACACATAAAGCATGGCCTTGTCACGGGTCGGGGTGAGATTACCCGGCGCTTTGAGCAACGCCTTCTGTTCTTTCACTTCTTTTCTAGCCAAATTGTTAGATATTGCAAACCCTTTTCCGCTGCTGTTCTTTCAATTCTACTCAAGTGAATCTTTGTTTTTGACTTTTTCTTGGGTTTCAAAGTATCGCTAAAATGCATAGTTCTCTTAGTGGATCAGTCTGAATGGATGATATTTATAACAGGACACAGAAAATTTAAAAGAGCATTAGCTAGGAGTAGGGAAGAAAGACTATTCAGCATGTATTTATAACAATGGGCATGTATTTAGAAAATGCAAAACGTATATTGTGGGAGTGCACTAAATACAGTAACGAGAGGGATGATTTTTGAAGAAAATTAGAACTGAAGGATTATGGCAAGTGAAAAAGAAAAAAAATGTTAGCAGAAAGGAAAATATAAGAGATACTTCACTTTCAAAAGTAGGAACCTCTCGAGATGCCTATAAAGATGATTAAGCAGTTTGGTGAGAAGCACACACCATACGCGGCTGGATGCAGCTATGGGCCGGGAAGACAGGATGTATTATAAAAGTTAAAATAAGTATATTGAGCCTTGTAACGACATTGTTTAAGACACGGAAGTCTGAAATGTTATAAACCAAATAAATAAATAAAAACAGTTATATTAGTGTACGCGAAAACAAACAAAATGGGTTTCTTGTAATTTGGCCAATAAGGGAGGAAAAAGAGTATGATTAAAAGTTTGAAGATCGAAAAGGATGCTGGAGTGAGATAAATTCAAAAGCATAATCCAAGTAATTGTGCTAAAATATTTGATATTTGAGAGAAAAGGAACGGAAGGGAAGAAAAGGGTAATGCTAGTTGCAGATAGGAATTTTTATGATGAAGAGGATGGGGAGGTGTTTGAAAATCAATAACAAATACGGATATTTTCATGGATGGACCAAAGTAGAAGTGGATAATGGAGAAGGTATCTAATCAATTCATGGGTATAAATCTTCAGGATAGGCCATGTTTGGAACTAAAGAACTACATTAACTAAGGTGTTTCAAATATTGTAGGTACTCCATATCGCAAGAGTCTGTTATGAAAAGGAACAATAATGTGGGCATTGTGCGCAACGAGATAACGTCTTCAAAAATTGTCTGAATATGGAGGTAGAAAAAAGTCAATGCGTTAGGAGGGAACAAAGGTGCACATATTGCTATTTGGATAGACAGTGTTCGGTGTACGGATTCGACAATTTTACTCATTTTGGTTATTTCGTAAGTGTTGCTACAAGTAAGTTACTTCAGTCTACAATGGTCCTATTAACTGAGGAGAATTTACCAACGTCCCCTTTTTGCTTTCTACATTTTATTTTATGCGTGTGATCGCCGCGACTAATGTAATTCGGCTGATGGAGTCGAACGTGCATCGACTCCCAAGCTGATTCTCCCGTGTAGGCTTTTAGTAAATCACAAAGACGCGCAAACTTTCTTCATTGGAAAGAGTGTCCCACTGTAAATTAATGTTATACAAATATAACCATACTGCTGAATTTTTCTGTGTTCCATTGCGTTCTACTATGCCGTTAATATATGCGAGATAAAGAAGTTGTCTCAAAGTGCTTACATGAGGTCTTGATATCGCAGCGATTTTTTTAGAGAAGCGCTCATCTATTCTTATTTGTTGAAATCGATCCCGGAGAAACTCTCCTATCTATTTGATAACGCATGGTAAAAATAAAGAAAATACGACTAAGGAAGACGTCGAGTTATGATATTTCTCATGAAATGGTACAAAACTCCACTAAAGATTAGAACAAATTCTTATTGATATTTATAATACTGAATATATATTTATAATACCTTTCCCAAGGCAATGGGAAATAACAGAAGTTGAACCATTTCTAAGAGCAAGAAAAAGGAATGTAAGAGATATGAAATCATAACATTCAATTTCACTAAAACTTGCATCAGAAATTTATCATAGTAAACGACTTTTTTTCTCAATTACACCATTACATTTTCATTAAAATTTTCTTCTCCTTTTAAAAAATACTAAAATGTGCCTACATTTGGGAAATTTTACAACAAACAGATGTGAGAATATAATTAAAATTGGGAGGTGAATTATAGATAAATGATATTTGCTTGGATTCATTGTATGTCTAGGTTCGGTGATGATAGTTTTTTTTCTTCTTGATTTGACCTTCTGGTCACCTTGTATATTTGGTTTCTGCAAAACAAGATTCTTAAATTTTGTTCTTTTGCTTTATCTATTTACTTCGCACAACTTTACTGTAGTGTTGCCCGTCCTGCCACGGCCTGCCACGGGGAGGAGTGCCTAATGTACTCTATTATTGCTCTGGGAATTTGTGTAATATTTTCTATGTACATCGTAAATATCTTATATCTCTTCGGTGTTTATAAGATTGTCCATGCTTGTGTTACATTCAAGATATCCTGTCTGCTCTATTTCTTAATATATTCTGCTCTTTCTGGTCCGTCATTAGGGCATTCCACCAGGATGCGTTTTGGACTTTCTTCTGGTGTATTGCATTGGCATATATTATCAGTTTTCTGAAACCGTTTTAAATAGTCCCGAATATCTCCATGAACTGTAAGATATTGCACTACATTTTTCTTTAGTTCGAACCATTTTTTTTTCGACCAAATTAACTTTGGGTATGTATTTATACGTTACACGTCATTTTGCACTGTTGTTCCATCTTATTTGCCACGCATCTATTAAGACGTGTAATCTTTCTTCTTGCTTTTCTATCTTCTCTTTGTGTTCGCTCGTCATTAATTGCTATTTCTTTTGCTGTTTTTAATATATGTCTATATTTAATTTTCTGAACTTACAAGTCTATTGGCAGTACTCCTGCCAGTATGTTTAGAGCTTCAGTAGATACCATGTGATAGCTTCCCAATAATTGTTGTAGACACTGTCTATTGTACACTACTGATAACATAAAAGGACCCATTTATTTTTTCTAAGTCCCACGCTATGACCAGTTTTGGATCTGTTAGGTTTGCAACGGATCTCTCTTCTTGCTTCCCCTTCGGCAGGGGAAGTTTCGTTCGACCAATCGGTCTATTTGAAACGGCGCCTATATTTGGAAGACAAGGTGGGTTCGAATCCCAGTAAGACTTGTGAACTGATTTTTGAAAATGGTTTATACCACAATTCAGCTCGTAATATCTGTTTGGGAGCTGTAATGAACGAAACTATAATTCATGTTCTCACATTGCTTAGGAAAATCTTAAAACATACGCTGAGCAATTGTCAATTCGGCAACGTAACATTACGACACACATGGCAACGTGGCAGGGACAAAGTTCACCTGGCGACGAGAGGACAATTTCCTATAAAATAATTTCTATTCATGTTCTCTTTAAGTTTCGATATTTGAGTTTCTTCATGTGTAAATGAAAGTGATCAATGATATATTTTACGAGGAATTTATAAAAGTTCTTCAAAATTTCAATAAACATGTGCAAAAAAATTTTATATTGAATTTTAAAGCAAATAATTTATATTTAAAGAAAACAATGATACTAAAAGAAATTCACGAGTTCGTAATTATACCCCAAGTATAAAAACTTTATTGTAATAAAAATATTGAGTAGGAAACAGGTCTAATATATATCTNGATTTACAACATTATACATTTGGAGAACAATATTTACTAAAGAAAAAGGTATATGCTCTATTAATTATGCAATTTTATTATAAACAATCAATTACTTTATTTTTTGTTAAACAGTCTATTGCAATTTAATCGTGCGTGGTCAATGTTGTGATGCTAGTTTAGAATCATCTTCAGGGTCCCTGTATTCTTATTTTGTATTTTTTCTAATTACACTACATTATTGTAGATAAATTTATTTTTTCTACAAACATTATAAAGGAAAAAAGAAAACCCTAGATGTTGTGAAGGTTTAGCCTTTCAGAGTCATAATGTATATTACGCTAACATACAACTAAAATGTATTCCTCTCCGCGAGTTTCATTAGAAATCTGTTCGTTGTTCCTGCTCTATCATTTGACAATCATATATAAAAGTTTTTTCTATTTGTTAAACGAAATTACGTGTCATTCGCGCCTTCGTCGTATGTCCGAGAGGAAAATTTCAGCGATCTAAATTTCTATTTTACAGCCAGTAAAAAGTAGAACGCCATTAAAATATTATGCATAAGTAACATAAATATTACAGTGAAAAAACATATTTCGTATAATATCCCATTTGTTGAACACTTTCTGAAAATATGAAATTCTCTGTTGAATTGACGGCAAAATGTTACGTTAATTGGAGAAGATTAAAATAAAATAACAAGTCCTTAGAATATGACACTGAATCAGGAATACGGGGAACTACAAGTTACAATAACATAACATATAAAACTAAATACGACATTGTTAACTGCCTCGCTCGATTTAAATTTACTGTAAATATTATACTGAATGTCTGACTAATACGTTTATCTTCACAAATGTAACATCCATGTTGCTTCGTAAAAAGTTATATACCCGCAAAGAATGTTTCTAAATGACAATGTTCGTTCCCTGCTCTGGAAATCAATAAATAATACTGAATATCGATACTAACATTATAAATGAGGAGTGAGTTAAGTATGTAGAATATATAAAGTATTTCAATTGTAAAACAATTCGTCAACGAGGTTTTCATATTATTGATCTCTGATTATTTTTTTAGGTTGCACGATTACTACCAAATTGTTATATCGTGGATAAATATGTCACTAGAAGATGTAATTTATTTGTTCCTTAAGTAGTTTTATATTATTTATAACTCGAGAATTAAACTTTTATGTTATTAGTTCATATTTGAGACAAACGTTTTCTATATTATAACATTTAAAGAAGAGGACCAAAGGAGCAGGGGTTCGATCCATCTAATAGATCGTTAGCACTTACCTGGCTCTTTGAAGTCAGCTTCCGCTGCTCGATCAAACAACTAGGGCATATAGGATTCGGCCCATCTAATAGATCGTAAAATATACTTTGTCCTTCGAGAAGGAAACACAACACTGTAAAATTGATCTTAATTATTTATTCATCCAAATTATACAATATTCTTACTTACTAATTTTTTACACGCAAGCACTTTCCCCAACATATACTCTTTCACTGTTCCCCCAAAATCACAATGACCATGCATAATGAAAGAATACTCTCTTCAAACAATTATGATACTGGTTAGACAATTATTCCAGTCAACAATCAATTACGCTTGGCAATTGAGGGTATGATTTTTTTAAACATTTAATGTTTATCTTTAATGTCCTTGTCCATTAATGTTCTTGAACCACAAGTGTCTTTAAACAATAACCCAGACATAAGAGTTCCATTCACTGGTTCTTCTCGCAGCGAATTATAAACGAAATACTGGATGCCACCAGTCAGTAATTACCTTAATTATACTACTTCCAAGGTAGACCATCAGTAGCCAAATGAAGTGATGTCAGACCAGTACGCCATTCATGATTATCGCCAGGCCTTCAGTATTCTCCCATTCATCAGTGTTAGAAGCAGGCGACCACCCGCTCAGCATACCGGAAGCCATGACCATCTCCTTCCGATCCCATTGAGGAAGATACCGCACTCGATGACATTTATTAAAGTTCTTAATCGATGAAGTGTTGCTTGTTCGAATTCATAGGTGCTCGTAGCACGCTGGCGACCGAAACTTATAACTGATCAACAGCGTAGGTTTAAAATTCCAAAGTTCATTAAAGTTGTGATCAACTCAAGCCAAATGATCAACATGTGACATGCTCGTAATGACACATGGTATAGAACAACAAATCACCAAGATTGTGAGATGTTCATGTTCCAAAGAAAAAGTTCCTCGCTCACGAAAGTTAAGTTTGATTTCAACAATCAGAGTATCTGACCTCGTCATTCACAAACGAGACCGAACTTTGATCAAACGACAACATAAGACGAACATCTGAATAACAATACGAAGTAAGTAAGTCTGAACAAGTCTGAACCATAATCATCAGAAAGTAAGCAAATCTGAACCATAATCATAAGAGTGTTCCTGTAGCGTTCGTTATTTTATACTAGTTCTCCCCGCCAGAGTCCCAAAAACTTAGAAATTAACTCCTTTTTCTGACGTCAGATTTCTGTCCTCCAATGGCAATCGATTTCTATTACCCTTGAGGTATCTCTAATAGGCCAGTCACCAAATGACGTAGAAAGGTCCTCAGCCAATAGCAGTATTTGTTAATATCCCTGCTTCTTTCTTTCACGAGTTCCGAAAATTTATTTATCCTCCAAAAATTTCCTATTAGCTTTGACATTTCGTTTAACTTAGATCATAAAATTTTATGAGTGTCGTCCCAACGAAACCAATTTATTTAGAAAGATCTGGCAAATCTCACCAACACCTCTTTCCACTACAAGCCTCCAATAATTCCTTCGAATGGTCATTTTCCCACACCACTACGTTTCCGAAAATCGCTCGCTGGCACGAAATTTCTAATTGAGTTCAACCCGACTGTTATTTATACAAGACCGATCTTGCCTTTCTTCTTAGTTCTGTGAAACAAAGGATCCCTTTGTCATTCTCGTTGACTCTAGCCAGATGGCTCCCCCAAAATTCATAATTCGCCTTGTGACACATTAACGTCACCCCTCAAAGCGTCTAAGGCACGCGCGCAGACCACACCGCGTCCCTTCGAACCGATGAAGTTAGCATTCCTATCTTGTCGTCCCTTCGAGAATTGTTTATCATTTTTCCACACACTCCAATTATTGAAGACAGCTAATTTCGCGTCTCTTTCACTTAATAAATTTCTATTCCAATTTCAAACACAGACCTTCGCAATAACACTTAAATTTTATTTTGTTTTAAACCTCAACTGAAAATGTTTTTGTCGCGTCGTCTCTGAGGGATCCTTCCCTTGACACATTCCTAATATCAGCTGGCCACCCAGATCGCTTTTCACCGACAGACAACATCCATTTCCGGATTCTTTAAACTTCCGCCAACATGGCTTTCATAATTCTTCTGCGTGTTCCGAACAATGAAAACTAATTATTTGTCATAATATTTATTTAACTCCTTTTCACATATATGAAAAACTTGAGAGAATCTTAAATTATGTGAAATTACTTTCGACAATACACATCATTTGTAGGCAATGAGATTTGATTTCTTTACTTCACTGTATAAATATAAGAAATTATAGGAATATTTATAAGTAATTTGTGATTCGAATTATACCAATTCCATACGATATCTTGCAATTATATTCAAATTCTGTTAAAAACTATATTTTATCACAGTATTACGCAAACGTTTTTTACAGAAACTCTAATATCGTTTACATTGCCTATGAAGACCTTGCGAGACAACGAATCTCGAGATGTCGTTTAAATATAGAGAATGGTAAAGTTTATTGAAGTCAAGAATATACAGAATATTTTTGTTATAGAAGTCCAAAATGTGTATAATAAAAAAATACAAAATATTTGTTTAATAGCGGTGTAATGAAACATTTTATCTCGTTACGATTTACCCGCCGTACGATGTCTTCCAAATATGGGCGCCGTTTTAAATAGACCCACGATTGGTCGAACGAAACTTCCCCTGCCGAAGGGGAAGCAAGAGGAGAGATCCGTTGCAAACCTAACAGATCCAAAACTGGTCAGAGCGTGGGACTTAGAAAAATAAATGGTCCCTTTTATGTTATCAGTAGTGTACGTAATTTTTTATCAAAATTTACTTTTACTAATCGTTCCGCCCATATTATCCATCCATATGATATTATTGCTCGCAGTGCACCAACATATAATACTCGCAAGTCTTGACGTGAAATATTGTAGTGTCTACTCTCATCATTCTATACAATACAGTATTTACCCTTTGCTTAATGTGTTGGTGATCTTCAAAGTGTAATTTCTGGTCTATATTAACCCCCAAATACCTTTGTTTAGTTACAACTTGTACTTTTTGTCCATTTAATCTGAGTATTATATCTCGTCTTTTTCTCTTTGCATATCCGAACGATTGAACTCGAGTTTTTGTCGTTTGCAACGTTATTCCTATTTTCTTACACTCCACACGTGTCCAATGCTCTTTATGCTTCCTCTTCAAGCTTTTGCTGTGAATTTCCCTCTACAACTATAACTATATCGTCCGAGTAGGCTACAGTTTCCCCCCTCTGCGTCCATATTCTATAGTACTTTGTCAAAGATTTCATTCCAGAACAATGGCAATTCCCTACGAGGAGCCCTGTGGACATTCCACCGACGAATCCGGAAGTATTTTTTCGTCTCCAGATTCTAACAACATTGTTCTGTCTGTGAAGTATGATTTCACTATATTTACAAGGTATTTTGGTAATTTCTTTTCCTCAAATATTGTTATAATATCTTCCCATCGTGCATGACCAAAGGCTCCTGTAATATCTATGTATATACATGTACAGTAACGCACCTCTCGTTTTGTTATTAAATCTATTAATGCCAATAATGCATCCACCATACTCTTTCCTGGTGTAAACTCATATTGTTGCTTATTCATTTACCTTCTGTGTATAAATATTACTGGCTTCCTTGTGTTAAAATACTATCAAATATCTTACGTAATGCTGGAAGTATATGCTACAGATTTACGGACGGGGAGACGATAAATGATGCGACAAGAAAGAATATTGATTTATAACATTGAGGGCAAAAAAGGAGCAATGCAAGCTGAATTGAAGGAGGTAGTAGAAAAGTCAGGGCAGAGTAACCTATAGTTATATTAAGAGGGTACAATTTGTACAGAGGAATAAGAAGTGGTTCAGTCCGTCGAAATTGCTGATGCAATTTTTAATTGGTCATGGTGATTTTCTCCAATATTTACGACACTTTGGAATAAGAGAAGATGATAAATGTGAATGCAACCTAAATCAAGAAACACTTGATCACCTTCTGCGGGATTGTCCCATATACGCCCAGGAGAGAGCGGGATTCATTGAAGACTTCATCACAATTGATGTAATAGACATGAATGATAAAGAACACTACATAGCGACAGAAAAAGCGTATCAAGTGTTTGAAGAATATGACATAAAATAGGGGGAATAAGAGAACTTTACGCACGAAATAGGAGATATTCGTCGCCTCTTCGCGGACAACGCNGACAACGCCCAGTGCGGATAAGATGTGCAGCGTCCAGGGACGAATCTTGACGATAGATATGTCTAGAGTTCCTTGTATTGCAAATGCTACACAGACAAAGAGACTGAAGTCACTCGCAAAAGATGAAAAAAAATTGTTTCCCCTCTATGTCCAACAAATGTTTTAAAACTCCATATTCGTTCTGTAATATTAATCCATGATGTAATATGAATTTCTCCAACTTTCGGTTCCTGTTATTCGTACATCTATCTCCTATACACTTCGTTCTGGCATTTGACTCCATGCATATTAGTAAGTCTGTATGTTTGTGCTCTTGTATTATTTGTGATATATAGTCTAAATCACCTTGTAAAATTTTAATATATCTACAGTAATAATTTATGGGGTAAAATCTATCCAATGTTCACGATACAAAACAACCTGACAATAACTTGTACTGTATTATTGCAGTTCTAAGACTTCTCCACCTCCATTAAAAACCATTGCTGACCACGGTGTTTCCCTGCTCTGAACACCATGGGCATATATTTCAATTTGTTATTTTCTGAATATTTCTCCTGAAAACAACCTATTGTGTATTTTCCGCGTTGCATATACTCCATAGATTGTATTTTAGCTCTCTATGTATTCTGCTGGAGTATTCTAATCATATCTTATGTTATTTTGTATTTTACTCTTAGCTACTTGATACTCTGGGCACAACCAACTTATTGTTGCATGTGTGTGGTCTGATATTCTGCATCTTGTACAGTAGACACGCACCTGCGGTTCCGTTTTCTTGTACATTGTTTCATATTATGTCCAACAGTGCCCGCAAACGTCCTCTTTATCTCTACATGTTACTGCAATATGTCCATATCGCGGACACCTGTAGCATTGCAGGGGCTCTTTATCTTCTATTAAACTCACCATATCTATGAATATGCGTCCTCGTTGTATAATTCTTCCCAATCTGATTTTTTAAAATTTCTCTCTACTATTTCTGCTAATATTTCTCTCTCCTTGTGTTCGGAGCATTAAATATTCTTCAACTCGGTCTTAGTTTCCGTATTTCTCGTTTGCGTATGCTCTCATTTTCATTCAATATCTCCACTAATTTCCCTTTTTCATTCTCATTTGGCATTACAACTATAAGCTCTCCTGCCTGTTTTTCTCGTGTTGTATATATCTTTATACTTTCTTTTTTCTCGCGCATTGTTTTCTGTATTACATCCTTTATCTTTACTTTATCTGTTCCCTTCAATACTAGCGCCTCCCTTTGCTCATTCTTTTTTTAGTATGTTCGCGTAAGTTTCGTCTTGTCGCTGCATTATATTATCTTTTCTTCAACCTGACTTATATTATTATGCTGCTAACACTGACTCTTGCGGTTCTTTTACAAAGATATCTCATCCTTTCTTTATTGAACCGACTATTCTTTCTCCATTATCTGCATCTTAATATGCATTTCTTCTACTATTTCTTCTGTCTTTCTGACCACTTGACGATGCGCCTCCTCCTTGATATTTTCTTCTAAGTCATCCACTATTTTATTAACTGTCCCTCCTGTGTGTTTCGATAGCAACTTTTTTGTACCCTGGAGTGTTCCGTCTGTCCCTGTCATCATTCTTTCTCATTTCTCCTGTTTAAACCTGATTGTTTAATGTTTGATTCTTGCGTTCCAATCGTAGTATGGTGTACTATAAATCTAGAACGTCTGTTTTTATTAGATCGTGCAGGTTTTGCTTTATTCGTACAAACGAATCTCCCTCGAATGCCTTCTCTAACTTTTTCACCTGTTTTCGCAGACGATCCATACCTATATCCCGGACCTCCGCCACCTCTATTCTTCGTGTTATTCATCCCTTCTTATATCGTCCTTTGTTCATCCCGTCATTCCGTGGTGACCCAATGTCACTTCCACCGCTGAGCGTTATGTCTTGTTCATCCATTTTATATGTCTGCTCTATCTCTACTACTGGATTAATCTTTTTCCTTCTTTATTTTCCGATCCATTTGTTCGCCTTTATTTCACTGTACTCCATGTCATTTGATTCACCTGTTCGCTGCAAAGGCGTTACGCTGTTGCGTTAGTTTTGGGTAATCTGTAGCTTAGCTTCCGATGTCTGCTTGTGTTTTATCATCCACTAAATTCACAATATTATTCTGCTGATTATCATTATCTTGCGTGGTCTAATCTGTTTGTGTATTACTCTCCTGTAGAACTGATAGGGAGAATATTTTTTATCCTTTTTCTGACTTCAATTTTTAGCTTCTTTCCTTTAATTTTTCTTTGCAAAAATTATTATTATTAATTTGTAAATTATAATTTTATATAGGTGTTCTCGGTTTGTCGTACCATTTAATTTGAGAGAAACTCCATGTCAATCAACCCATTCATTGATGATTTATTACCGATTTTTTCCTACCACGTGGCGTCCACATGACGTTCTGGTTGTATGGGTCCTATTAATTTGAGATTCGGAGAGGGACTTTAGTACCCCCCTCAAACACTCCCCCTAAATATGGCGGCCGTACCCCGTTTCTGTCTATGGTTAACTATACTCTTCTCTAAAACCAAGTATATAGTTACTGATTTGGCTTCAAGTCTTCATTAGTTGTGTGTAAATATCCCGTAGATGCATAAGTATTGTGGTTCTCTGGTTACAATTTACAATCTAGAACATAGAGCATCTCTTACTCCTACATAACATTTGGCCACTTTTCTATAATTCTTGTACAATATTTTTTAATTTATTCTGAAGTCACTGCGATGTGAATTGTCTTTTTTTTTCAGAAGCAGCATCTACACTACAGTCTGCATGCCCGATTTAATTTTTTATGAGCTGCGCTACTTAATTACCTTAATATTCCTGTTTTATTTGCACTAACTTACGCTATGGTTAATACACAATCACATTGTAATATCAATAACTCTTCCAATTTTTATCAAATTTTCCGTAAGTTTTACCATTGCCTTTACAGAGATTGGAGAATATAGTCCTTGTGGTGTCTCTTAACCAGACGACGTTGCGGAGCCCGTTTCTATGTAATTTATATCTCGTAACATGGGGCACCATTTTGTTCCGAATCTGACAGTTTCGTATTTCGACCCCGACAGGGCGATATTTTTCGAATTTTCACACACAATCTTAAAATCACTTTGTCTTTGAATTAGCATACAACTGCACTCTAAAAGTGCTCTTATATTACACTTTTCAAGATACTTATACAGAGCGTCGGTTCGTCGAGTACGGATCAGTATACATAGTATTGTTTAAAGAATATGTAGTCATACTATCTATTTTTATTTATTAAATAATAAGCCTTTTTTGGCCGCGTAATGGCCATCATCAGTTCGAGTTCCATTGATGAGACCCAAGAAAAACTATTGAAAAACTATTTTCTGAAAATTTCGGTGTTTCAATTTTAATAAGGATTTAAAGGAGTGAAAATATTTGGTGCGTTGTCATGAATGAATAAATCATCTTCAGAGAGAAAAATATCAAAGATAAGAAATTGAATTTTTTGGGGGGCTTTAGGAATGTTGCTTACGTATTGAAGAAACTCGCTAAGAAAGCATGTTGTGAAATTTCTGTTTTACAGGATAAACTAGCGCGAACTACCTTTTTTCTTTATGTATCAGGACTAATTAAGGTGCCACTTAGGGCTTTTTATGTAAACGAGCAATTTTTGTAGACTAATTTATAGATATGAGTGAAGAGTTTCACTGCCACGAAACCGTGCAGAGATAGATAGTATGTACCAAAGAATAGACAGGAAAGGCTTGCCCCAAGCAAACCGCGAGTGTCCAAAATGCTCATCGACAGGGTCGGTTTCAAAGAACTTGTAATGGATTCAAGCGTCTTAATGTTGATGGAAAGAGGTGTGTTCCCTACGCTGATAAACTGAGAGTGGTAAATGAGGGGGCACGGTGGAAGAGAATTAGAAAGCAAACCACTAGAGATTGTATAGTTTTCGGTGCCGTTGAGATGGGTAAGGACGCCTCCGATTCGTTCTATGTTGACAATCAATCCACATTAATTATAATAATTACTGCATCCCTGGGGTGGGAGTGGGTACAGGGGACAAGTGAAAATAATTTTAAAAACCAACCAGTATTGTTATTGAATACTTCAATTTTGCGTTCGTATGGAGAAGTGTCACTCTCTCAGTGAGCGTTAACTCTACAAACACGATCTATGAGGGAATATGCCTCCTTTGGTTAGGAAATGAGAAAGATAAAATGTTTTAAAAATCGAAAATGACATATTAGTGATGAGGTCATAGTTATCGGGGCCACTGAAATAAGTAGGGACATTTCCGAGGACTCCAAAGCACACAGTATACACCCCCAGAGAAGGGGATCCCATGTACAAATTATCGAACTTGACAAATACAAGTGTTGGGTCCAGATTTCGGCGTCTCTGAGTCGATTGTGTCATCCTAAAATCGTTTAAGTCTAAATTCATCCCTCATGAAAAAAATAAATACCCTACCGTCATAGAAAAAATAAACAACCCACCCCTTTGATAGGAGGTGGTAATGGATATATGAGTAAAAATAATTGAAAGCGAATTTTGAAATATATAAAATTGAAAATTGCACCGAATTCATGGTTTTTAGGGTTGGTGAGATGTTAAGTTATACTGTCAATGCCGTTATATGTAAGTTCAGAAAATGATAAATTAAAAGACATTTGTATGTTGCTCATTGTTTTATTGTTACAAAGCTTTTTCGGCTGCATAGCAGCCATCGTCAGTAACGTACACTGAAAAATATATATGTACATGAAAATGACAATAATAAAAACAACATGAAACTATACAATAATTGAGTAAAACAATATCATAAGAAATGTATTTTTTTGTTGAAATAAAGAAAAGAAAACAACAATGAAAAACGAATAAAAGAAAACAAATACAGAGTGAGCAAACCGACAAAATTACATACCTGATTATTGAGGAATTTTTTTTGGCAAGTGCGCAGAGTGCGCCGAACGGAGGTCATTATATGGAAAGTGATGGTGTGTTGCGGGGTGGGCNGGTGAGGCGGTGGTGAGGGTAAGGGGGTGTTGGAGTTTTCCAGGAATTGGTGGCAGATGACGGAAAGAATTTCTCAGGGTTTTAACTGTTGGGAGTAGGGTACAGTGTCCTGGAGAGTTGGAGGGTGGGAGGGAAGGAATTTGAAGGCTAGTTTCATGAGGTGGGAATGAAATTCAGGGATTTGTTAATTTAATAGGGAAATGTTTTTTAGAATACTATGGATATGTAAAATTTCTAATTTGATCCGGGGCCAAAATCTATTTTCTACTTCTAAAATATAAAAATCCTTCTCAATGTTAAATGTTTGTGTGTTTTCTACTAGGTAGTTGACGAAGTGTGAGACTTTAGTGTTATTTTTCCATGCATTTATGTGTTCTTGTACCCTTTGTTTGAACGTTCGTCCAGACTGCCCCACATACACGGAGGGACAATCACTGCATGTGAGAGCATACACTCCACTTCGGAGGAGATGGGAGGTGGGATCCTTAGTGTATAATAAGGTTGAGTTGAGTGTTTGTGGAGAGAAGAAAGTGGTGTGAATGTTGAAATGTTTTAATGAATTAGCGATTTAAGTGAAAGAGGGCCTATGAAAGGGATTGCATATCTGATTTGAATATTATTGTTTGGATAAGTGATGTGAGGTTCTTCGTGTGATATAATCTTACTTTCTTAGTGATTATATTATCAATGAGAGAGGTATTGTAGCCATCGTTTGATGCTATAAGTTTTATTGTGTCTATTTCTTTTTTGATTTTATCTGGTGAGAGTGGAATGGTGAAGAGACGATGGACCATGGAGTATGTAGAAGCACCTTTCTACATACAATATTCAAGCACTCGGGCCAGTTTATTAAGAACCTTCGAGACATTCTCAAGAGATGAACCTCGAGCTAGTGTTACGTCGCCAACGTCGTCACTTGTCAAAGTTTAGCTTATGGCAACAGCACCTCGCTCAGCTCAGTACGACGAAAAAACTGGTCGAGTGAACATCGAATCCGATTTAACCTCAAAACCAGTTACTCAGCTCTGCGAATTATTCTAAGTTGAAACTCGGCTCTGTGAGATAGTTCTATCTTTAAGAAATCGCTTTGGACTTGTTACTGACTGATTTTTCATCACACAAGCACCGAAATATTCTATCTTCAAGAAATCGTCTTCGACTTGTGACTGGATAATATTCATCATACAAACGTCGAAATATTCTATGTTCAGGAAATCACTTTTGACTGGTGACTGAATTATTTTCCAACTTCGAAGAACCACGAGGCTCTATCTCGTGGACTGCAGCGAAGTTAACTCTAACTTCGAAACGCCATCGCGAAACGCCCTCGCACAGTCAACAGTGGAACTACTTCCACGGTCCGAGGACACGACGCGCCATCCTACGAGGCTATGCAGAAGCTTAACCAGCAGCGTCGCCACGCGCCGAGATATCGTACTTCATCGGCTAACTAATTCGGGATTGACCACCAGCGACATCTCGTGACGAAGAAGAGAACTTCTTCAACGACAACCTTACCCGCAGTCGTGAGGCAGACGAAATAAAAAGGCGTCATTTACGGAGTTTCTTTCTAACACCTGTAGTTGTCAGACTGGTCCTTTATTGTTTAATCACTTGTTCATATCAATCCTACATAATAAATCTTGTCTGTTCAACCTGTGAGTATTTATTTTGAAGAGGTAGAACTTTATTGTGAAGCAACCTCAGCATTGAGATATGTGAAGCAATAAAAAATCTTCCCCGACAAGTGGAAGGCAGCACGTTTGTACGAAGGAGGGTGTAGTGAGGAATTGTGAATGGTTGTCTAAAAATGTGTCTTTCCTGAATACGTCAAATTGTTGGCAGTTGTTTACTAAAGAAATAGAGAGGTCTAGGAAATTGAGTGTACTATTGTCATTTTCAATTTCTGTGGTGAAAGTTATGTTAGGGTGATGTCAATTGAGAAACTGAGTAAAAATGTCAGGTTGTATGTGCGTCCCTGTTCAAAGAGTGATTACGTCATCTACGTAGCGGTACCAATAAATGATGTTATGTGGAAGAAAATGTCCAGAGTCAAAATTTTTTTTCAAGATGGTCCATAAATAAGTCTGCTAGTAATGGAGGGAGGGGGGAACCCATGGGTAAACCTGAGTTCTGTTGATAGAATTTATTATCAAATGTAAAATAATTCACATCCAAGCAAAGAGAGATTAGGTTAAGAAGTTCTGTTTTTACAGAGGGGCAAGAGGGTATCTAGGGTGTCACGTAAAAGAGTTTTACAATCAGATGGAGTGATACTAGGAAAAAGATTTTTGACATCGAAAGAGATTAGTTTGACTTGAGGAGGAACAGGAATGTTTTTAATTTTGTTGACCAGGTCCGTACTATTCTTAACGGTGTGTGATGGATAGAAATTGGTGTGTTGGTGAAAGTGTTTGTTCAGCTGGTATGATAGTGTGTGTGTGATTGTGTTGCTGTAGGAGACAATGGACCTTATGAGTATGGAAGCCTTATGGATCTTCGGTAAACCATATAGACATGGAGGGGTTATGTTAAAAGGAGGAATATTCAGTGTGTTAGGTAAAAGACCTTGTGATTCTGAAATTTCGTGTTTTAATTGGACAAAAAATTTGTTGGTGGGGTCTTTGTTTAGGTGTGTGATGTCATTGGACTTAATGAAATCATTTTGTTCAAATAATCATTGTGGTCCAAAATGACGGTAGTGTTGCCCTTGTCCGTTTTAGTGATGATTAAACCCTGATTTAGAGTTTTTTCCCTGAGGTTATGAGCAATGATCAGTTCATAATGATTGTGTTGAGTAGAAGGCTTTTGTAAATGTTGTTGTATGGTGTTAGCGATAATTTGTTTTTGTAGATCAGAGGACTTTAATTTAGTTAGAACGTTATGGTTTCGACCAGGACCACCAGGAGCGGAGTTTTTGACTGGGCACGGTGATTTTAAAAGCTATTTGCGGCGTTTTGGACTGACCATTTATGGGACAAGTGACTGTGGAATGGAAGAAGAGACTAGGGTTCATGTTTTTGGAAATGTTCACTTTATGGACCGGAAAGAGTGGAGAACATACGTCAGATGAGGACCGAAGGAATAGTGAGAGAATTAGGGGAGGCAATGATCGATAGAGATGAAATATTATACATTGAAAAGGTATATAACCAGTATTTAAGAAATAAAAGATGCGATGAAATGCAAGGCGGTTGAATACCAACCTTCTCCGTATAGATAAGGATGGGATCCTATGGGTGGTAAAGCAGCGTAGTCTCGAGGAAATGAAGAAAAGTACAAGAAGGAAATGACGAATGAGGGACAGCAAACAAGACTAGACAAGTTGGAAAATAAGAAAGTTATCGACTAACGAGGAAATTGTCGCGGAATGTCGTACATACAAACCAGTTTGGATGTTATTAAAGAAGATGAGAGAGAGAGAGAGAGGTACGCTTTAGTTGCGTGTATAGATTATACCGGCGCATGTGACAGCGTACAGTGAAAAATAATATACGAAGAGCTAGAGAAAAACAAATACCTCAACACCTATTACAAATAGTAAGATCATACGTAAGGAAGTCATGATAGCGAGCGGTCGCGTTAAGAGCTCTGTACCAGAGGATAAGTGAATAATTCAAACATGGCCACATTACATTATTTATTTGCCATAAAATACGCCCAGATGTTTTCATTATGTTATAAGTACGTAATAACATAAAGAGCGTGTGCATAAGCAGGACCACTCACTTAATTTTTTGGGGGAAGTCTTGTGGCGCTCCCCAAGTCGCGAGCCTTGAACTACATTCGTGGAAACTAGACAAAGTCAAAAATATTGGGATTTAAGGGACCCACGTCGACCATTTTGTGATAGGATATTAAGAGGATTATAATATGACGCCGCACAAAAAACCTGGACGATACTAATATAGTAAAGCCACCATTTTGCAAAATGATTTTCTAAAGGAAAACGATAATTTTTCGAAGAACACCTATAAGCTTAACTGTACGACATAAAGAAAGGAAACTTGCAGCAATTTAATGTGTATAATATTCCAAACATAAAAGGATAAAAATTGTTTCCAAAAAATAATAATAATCAAAATTTCTAGAATTTTTTTTTGAAAAATCGTACTTGTCTAAAAGTTGTATACAGCAATATAAATACAAATTACGACATATAATATAGGCCGCCAATAAAAAATGTCAAAATTTACCACCCAGGTGACAAGCACACGTAGAAAGAAGAGAACGTGGGAAAGTACCAAGTTAACAATAACATACACGATCATACCTCCTGAACGAATCAATATACCAAGGCGAAACTTGCAGACATTTACCTATAAAATATTCCTAATATTGCCATCCGGAAAATTTTACCGGAAAAATAATATTCAAAATTTGAGAAAACATTTCCTGAAAAGTTACACTAAGCAAAAAACTGAATAGAACAAAATATTCTCAAAATAAGACAGAATATAGACAACCAATCAAAATAATCAAAAATTGCCTCTCAGGTGCCTCATCGCGAAGAGGGGAGAGGAAGTGAAATTGTACGAAGATCGCAAAAACATACGTGACAATATCTCCTACAAGGTACAACACTTCAAGACAAAATTAGCAGATATTTATCCTATAAAATATTCTGTCTATTTAATAGCCACAAATGAATTTCTAAAATAATAATAACACAAATTTTTGACAAAATTATTGGGAAGGTGAATCGGGGAAAAGAATTGTCGAGAAGATAAAATACACAGACTAAAACATTGACTACAGGCTACCAATAATAAATACCAACAGGAAAGAACACAAGGGAAGGTGCCACACTAGCAGAAATGGCGAGTAAAACCGTTTCGCCACGTAACAGTAGTGGGAGTGAGTACAGCAGTATAAGAGATGATATCGGCGTTATGAACAAGAAAATGTAGGAAGACAGGAACACAAGATAACTTGATGAGAAATGTATCTACGTTAACTTAATGATAATTCTAGATGGTGAAAAGTTCAAACGTCTGAATGGTAAATTACAACAAGGAATAAGGAACGGGATTCGCGATTTTTTGAAAGTTCACGAGAAAATGCGATAAGAAAATGAAACACAACAAAAACAACTAAAAGACTTAAAGAACTTAGGAAATTCAAAGCAACAATTATTATGCTTAGGAAATAAAATGAAGAACAATTACTTAAGATTGATAGGCAAGGACCAATTAGGAGATCTAGAAGAACGAATAATATCTGTGATTGACGATAGGTGGAATCTACTGGTAGGGTAAATGAACAAAGACTTATCGAATATAAAACAAAAAATACATAGCAAACTTGACACACTTGGACGCGCAATTGAGTAAAGTAGAACGACACAGGAAAAGGGTGAGAGAGAGGTGCTAGATATACAAGATACAGTAAATAAGCTTGCAAAAACAACAGGACAGAAAAGCAGCAGAATACTGAGGAAAAAGAGCACCTAGAAACTTATTCAACGGTTGTAAGAAGGAAAAGAAGGAATGGGGAGAAAATATTGCTTTTGGGGAAATCACATAATGATGAAAACGCAGATTTAACAATACACGGCATTTCAAACTGAAACTGGGGAACTTCGCATAGATGATTGTAAGATGACCACGGGGGAAAAGTTGTTAATCAGGACAGATGACGAGGAACTCAGTAAAAGATTGGGACAAAGAATTCATGAACATGTACATCTTCATTTAGTAGAACCAAAAAGAGTGAAAATAAAAATCATTGTATGTAATGTAGAGGATCAAGAAGAAACAGAATGGATAAAAATACTAATTCGACAAAGTGCAATGTACACGGAAAAGGTCGAGGACAAAAGGAAATAAAGAACATAGGGCCAAAAACCAGACGTACGAATCACTGGGTTCTAGAGCTTAATGGAATGTGATTCCAACATCACGAAAAACAAGGGAAAATTTATACAGACTATCGTTCTTATAAATTAGATGAATACATTGAACCGTTAAGGTACTTCATTTGCCATCGGTGTGGCCATATGACAAAAAAGTGTACGGCAAAAAACCCAATACGTGGTCGATGCGCTACGGAGGGACAAGAAGTGAAGGACAGCAAAAATGAGCTGGAAAACATTAGGTGTATAAACTGCATAAGACATAATAAAGTGAGCAACTACTGTATAATGAGCCGTACATGTGAGGAGTACAAAAGAATATGTGAAATAATTCAGCAGAATACAGATTGTGGGAATTGATGTTCTGAAAACAAATTTACAAAGTAGTCAATTTGGAATAATTGAATTGCAAAAATATTTAGAGAAAAGTGAAACCGATGTCTGCTTATTACAAGAACCGTACCTCATTCGAGGGAAAATTCCATATTTCCTAAAGATAATGAAAACATATAGAAGGGAAAACTGCCGTAGTAATATGCAACCCAAAATTAGAAGTAATGGATCTGGAACAGCTCACCAGTAAAAATACCTGTATATCCATGCTATTAGGGTAGTAAAGTAAACATAGTAATAAATAATGTATCCTAAAATTAGCTCTGCACCACCTACCACACAGCACAATCAACGACGTCAATGAAGAAAAACCAAATTCCTTATAAAATCCACCAAATTCCTTATTGTCGCTCAAGTAACGGAGCATTCGCCACCAGTTTCATCAATGGAACCAGGTAATACTAGTTTCCTCAGTTGATTTTCCTCATAGAAAAATTGTTTCTTTTCCAAATCATTACATATACAACGTTTTGATACGCATTAGTTCACTTTGTAAATATTAATTTCCCTGAAAATAATATTCTATCTTAGTATTTAATTCTTATTTCATGATAATTAGGATTTCATTTTCTATATATTTTTATTTATTTGTAACAGCACTGATGATGGCCGCCACGTGGCCGAATTTGTTAATGAGAGAGGGGATAATCAACTTAAATATCTGGAGTAAATACATTAAAACAAAGGAACTTTTCATAAACTTCGATATGTACATAACCCAAATGATGCAGATTCGAAACGAAATACTCACTAGATAGTGATGCTCCCGGCCTCCTACGGTGGGGACGGGAACGCCTCTGCCTGTGTAGTAGAGGTGGCTAAAGGGAGCGGCCTTGTAAGGCGAAAAACGGACTTTATAAGAAGAGGACTAGAAAACGATGAAGGAACCTATATTGAGGAAAACAGGCAAAAATAAAGAGAAAATAAACAAGAAAATAATAAAATAAGAAAACCCAGGAAACAAGGCAGCCATGTGGGGTCAATATTTTGGACAGTAGTTCTAAATGTCGTGTTGGAGCAACTGGCCATTGATCAGATAGATCTCGTTGCATATGCAGACTATAGTGATTGAAACAGATAACCACAAGGAATTAGAAATTTGCAAAGGAGTAAAACTAACAATGTCTCGAAGAAAATCCGAAGGGATCGGATTCGGAATGATACATCAGTGTAAAAGTCGGCGGCGAGAGACTGAGCGGTAAGTACAGGAGTGTTTCAACCAAGGCGATGTTTGTGTTATTATCTTATTACCCGTGGACTTGGAGACAGACAAACATTACCTACGACATATGTTACGGTTGGGACATGAAGTGTGCATCGGAGACGTGACTGTACGAAAGGATGATAGGGGGTGGAAGGGACTCATAGGTCGAGAAATGTGCAAATGTTGATATAAGATGGAGTAAAGCGTTAGAATGTAGACAAACATTCCAATTTAGATGTATTCAATTTAGTTATACGTTTAAGCCATCTGCCTTCTTTAGGGTACTAATGAACTTCAGGGCCGTTAGTTCCCCGAAGAGGGCCACAGCAAGATGGCCAAAAAGTCGTAATTCTACACCTCGGCGTGACGTTTCCCGGACAGCCAATATTTATGTGACTCCGGCCGCGAAATCTTACACTCTCATAAATTTTATTTTTTCCTGAGTAAAAAAAGATTGGTATAAGAATAAAACCAAGAAACGCCGGAGGTCAGCTAGAATATTAATTTCATTTCTATTGGTTCTTGAATCAATCCTATATCTCTCTTAATCATTTGATGTTTTCAAAAAGCTAATATTTTTTCTTAATTATATCAGTGAAAATAAGGGATTGAGGATTCACACTCACAGTGGACTATTAAACCATCCAGATTAATGAATAACATTATCTTTGGATGTCAATGGGAATGTGAGAAAAAATAAAGTTGCAGTCATACTACACGTGAGCAAGGCCGCGGGTACTCGGCTGGTTAATTTATTAACGCATTTGAAACACGTTCGACCAGGCCAGTTTTCTTTACAAAACCATTTATCTTCGTCGCCTGTTGCTCATCTTCTACAGTAAGTTCATTCGCATTTGAAGATAAATAATTTCAATTCATTTTCGTAAAACGGATGAATAAATCGTAAAAAGTCGTGCCGTGCACAGATCTATCGAGTCCTCTGAATAGCCAGGAGCAAGCGTGGGATGAGTGTTGAGAGGTTGCCTTGTATCAAAGGACTGGAAGACTCATAGCATTCGCGTGACACAACGAGTGACAACAGATTTGCAATGATAACACATCAGACGGCAGTTCTAGAAAACAGCCTTTCATTGTTCTTTGTGGGTGAAGATTCATTGCTTTGCCTCCAGTGTTGACCGTGTTTGATTAAGGTCGGAGCTCAATTTTGTACATGGGGTTTTTAGCCGCTATGTTTTTGCATGTATTTGTTATTGTGCCTCCCATGATTTGTCCGAAATTAATCAATTTTTATTGTATTAACAATAGTTTTTGCGTTTTTCCTGAGTCAGTCCTAAAAAACACAGATCAACAAGGCCAACTTTGGAATGATCATTCAATGCAACTATTTGACATGAAAAGTCGACAGAAAATTTGCCAAGAAACAAATAATGTTACATTTATGATCAAAATTACTTACAAAATTACAAAACCGTTTCCTGAGAAATCGTCGAATGTTACTGCTAGTAGTTTAAGGTGAGAACAGAGGTGAAATGAAAACAGTGGTTACTCGAAATGTAAGTCTATAGTGTATTTTTATTACAAATTTTGACCATTAACGTTTGCAGTCGCGTACACGTAGACAAGTTTCAAATTATGCAACTGTTTCCTTGATATTTTTTCTGGCCTACGTTTCTTAAAATCGAGTGACTAATGTATATGGCAAACATTCTAATTTATGAAGCTAGTTTTGCGTACTATACATAAGGTTTCAAAAGTGAATGAATGTGAGTCAATGCGGAGATGGTAGGTTTTTTTCGGGGGCAAGTCTTACAAATTTAGGGAGAAGTCTGCGTTATAGAGTTTGTTTTGGGGAGAGAGCACCCCTGGAAAACGTATTCAAATTTCATGGAAATATCTGTCACAATAATTTTCTTTATACTTTCCTCGTATTTGAATAAATTTTAGAAATTCAAAAAACGAATTGTAAGTAAAAAGTTGTTTTGCGACGCAAACTGATTCTCCAGATTGTATTGTCGTTTTCCTATCGTATACTAAAATGTGAATTCTTACACTAAATATGAAGTTGTGACTTTTACCAAGTTTATTGACAATATTATTTTCTACTATGACCTTTTAATTTATAATTTTAATTATTGTTTTGATGTTTTGTTTTCTATGTTAATTATTTTTCTGTAGTATTGTTTTTATGCATATGTAGTTTACTTGTTTATTCTGTGTTGCAAAGATAATTCATATACAAATAAGATATTTATTTATGCCTTCATTGTTTAACAATAATTTTCTGGGTTCGTACTACTTATTAATCTGATGATGACAGAAATCAGCTGTCAGAACGCTGTGTATGTAAATAAGTAAATTGTCAAATTACTATGTGATTTAAAATAATTTTAACACGTTTGTGTTCGAGCAGTGTAATCATTTCATCTCCACCCAAAGAGCTGCAATCACCAGAGGATGCATATGATTGGTTGCGTGAAGAACGATGTGCTCTGCTTTGTCACCAGAAGCGGTTGCAAGCTTTCGAACGTCTCAGGAAGAATAAACATCTGTTTCGTGATCCAAAAGAACAGGTACTATCTTTTGAACTTTACTGAACCATAACTCCCCTCGTAGAAATTTACTAACGGAGCGACGTCGTCGCAAGGTCGAAAAACGACGCTCCAACGCATGTAACGTCGATCCGACTAAGAAAAACGACGTCATTGGACGACGTATTTTCAACGTCGTAAAAAACGCATATTTGACGTCGGATAACGACGCCTTGACGACTATCCAACCCATATGCATGTAACGTCGATTCGACTTTGCAATAAAACGTTTATTCGACGTCGTTAGACGACGTCTTTTCAACGTTGTCAACTCGTCCGCATGCTTTTTCCTTTACATGACTTTCTTGACGATGTTGAAATATCATTTTTATTGCACAATTTTGGACATTATCCATCATCTTAACCGGTTTAATTATAATTAACAGGTGTACAACACTTGCTACTCGGTCTTCTTCAACGGCCGTCTTCAGACATCCGACAGCGCTGAGACTTTGGTTTTCGTGACTGTGTACTTTGGTTCTGAAAGGCGGGGACGCTACCACTGGAACCCGGCGATATAGACTACCTAATTGTTTATGTCTTGTGTTGCGATTTTTCAATATTGATACCTTAGTATTTGTACCACGAATAATAAATACGTAAAATAGTAATAGATAAAGATTTTGATAAAGAGTTCTTTAAGTTCCAAGTAAATATTGTTTTTATGAGCCCAACTGTTTCTTTATTTTGAATCTACTTGAAATTTATTTGTATTAGGTTAGTACAATTGAAAATAACATTTAACAATTGAAAAAAATATTTAAAGTAGTAATTAGGTATTGGGCAACATGAGCCCACAAAAATTCATAATATCATCAGGGTACAGCTGCTTGACGTCGATACAACGTAGTACATTTTCATCTCGACCTCTTGATTACTATGTCGTCTCAACTTCTCGTTTCGGGCGATATGATGTGAGGACGGCGTCGTTTATTTGACATCGATCTTCGACTCGATATCGACATCGAGACAACATAGTTTATTTTCGTCGTCTCGACGTCGTATAGCTAGGTCGTCTTGACTTCAATTTTCGGGCGACGTCGGGACGGCGTCGTTTATTCGACTTGGAATTTCAACGTGGTAACTACGTGGCGACGATCGTAAAGTAGTCTCAACGTCTGCGATTTCTGCGTGGGTCTTGGTACTAAAGACGTAGTCGTAGAGCTCACTGTAACAAACAATTTTTGATAGGAAAGTACGGGTGCAAGTGCTTTAGGTATACACTAGAGGAATTAGCCACGTAGAAAACAAAACTTAACTCACAACGCCTTCTTAATATAAAAGTTTACAATAAATTTTACATTTTTCAATAACGTCCACCAACCGGAATGCTTGCTTCACTACGTCGATTGAAAGTGTCAGAGGTGCCAGATATTTCTCAAACACGTGAAACTATAACGGATAACAACACATAAATGATTTCTCATAAACGAGGTTTGGACTAAGAAAACGTAGAAAATATAATTTAAATTATCATACCGTCGTGTATTAATGTCCATAATATTTCGTGTTATAATTACATTTCAGGTTTGGTAATTACAAGTACGTAATGCATTTTTCTTTCAAGAGAGGAAAGCATAAACCCGAAAAGTACAAAATTAACTTTATAAACAAATTTCTTGTAATTGAATCTGTTAATACGTGCGAATTAATCGTATTAATGAAGTAAAGAGTGAGATTGTATACATATGTATGTTTCTCTTAAAGAGAGGAGGGGACTGCGACGTTATGGCGTTATAACTTGTCGTTCAACGCGAATACAAGAAAATAGTAAACTGCTCGTATCTGCTCACTACATGCCTATTAGAGAATGATGTGGTACTTTCTGAAAGTAGAATTTGTTGCTCAACATCTTGATTCCTTGATTTTTAGCTTTTTATGAGGTAAATTTAAAGATACCCGAGGTTGGAAAACCAGCATATCAAGTTTTGAGGAACAGTTGACACAGCAAATCTCAATCAAATTGCGATCACTCATTCAAAGCGGATTGTTATGGGAAAATGTTCTACATTTTTATAACAGAGACATTTCTATTGAACATTCGTTGCCGATTGTTTTGAGAAAAATTCTGAAAATTCTGGTTTCTCTAAGATGACAAAGTTCTATCCAAAAAAGAGGCACACTTAAATTAATGAGAACATAGGGCTCCTATGTTCTGAACTAGACTGTTTTATGGATCTAATTTTGCTGCCCTAGTCCTCCTGTTGACAGATTAGTTGCCATTTTGTAACGTTTTTACTTGTAATTGCTATATGTTCTATACCACTGACTGGCGCAAATAATACTTTGTCGCAGTCTGACGTTTTGCTTTTTCTCTTACGACTGAACCTTAAAACAAGGAGATACGGTTTTCACAGAAGTACCGAAAATAATCGCTTTTATCACCGAGGGTCTAGGGTAAAGCTACTTGTTTTATATTTCATTTAGCTAATTTAATAGCGTACAATGAACAACA
The DNA here is from genome assembly GCA_002313205.1 of Laupala kohalensis. Lineage (NCBI taxonomy): Eukaryota > Metazoa > Arthropoda > Insecta > Orthoptera > Trigonidiidae > Laupala > Laupala kohalensis. Next base: position 51,418 of record NNCF01125997.1, on the reverse strand, counting down.
AAAATAATGTCAAACTGTATGGGAATAAGAAAAATAGGTATAAATAAACTTATGAAAAATCAATAAATAGTTATAAATCATTAAAAATTATATAATATACTATTATTTTAAATAATAGTTAATGGGTGCGCGAACTTCGCTCGGATGTATCACAAAACGGTTAGAAAAGAAATTACATTTAAATTAAAGTATTTTTAAATTAAAATTAATAATATAATTGTATTATAAACAAATGGCATGAAATACAGGATATATTGTTACAATTGAAATATATTTACAGATCCTTATTTAAATACAGCCACTAACGAAACATTATTAAAATTACTTAAAATATACCTCTCTTATTCGTTGCCTTCCTTTTTCACCGTTTTCACCGACCAGGCAGTTTCACTCAGCTGGTCGTTAGTGGCATCTACCATCCGCAAGTCCTCTACCCGTTCAAACACATGCAAAATTTATGTTGAATCGTCTTCATCATCTTCTATGTTCTGCAGTTTAAATTAGTAAATCGGTATCCTCCTCTGCTTGATCAACATGTATATGGACCTCTTAACATTACTCTTTATAGAAGGTCAGTGAAACGCACATTGTTTTTCTCATTGGACAAACATTTCTCCCGTGATATTTGTGGAACAGTAGCCTCACTGAAAATTATATCTGGACCGGCGATCTTGTTCCACAATTGTAGTATTCGCGTTAGGATGTGTGGGGTATCCATCAAACGCTATTGAAACATTGCAGCCGAAATGAGTTTGCAAGTATCTCAGTTACCTAATTCCAATGGTTCCAAAATTCGAATTTTTCTTCCAAACACGTTTATGAAGCAAATAACCGCTATCGATTACTGAAAAGTTATTGTGACCCTGAATTATGTCTATCTTGGTAGTTTCAAATGCGCCATAGAATGAAGTTTTAGTTTCCTTTTCATGTCTCCTTCTGTGAACGGAGACAGAGGGATAGGTGTCATTTCGGAAGTGAAAAAGAATTTGAAGTTTTCATCCGTCTGCTTACCACACAAACTCTGTGAAAGATGAATAGTGGATCTACTGTTAATTAAATTAAATTAAAATAAAATAAGTACTTCATAAATGAGTTCACACTACATTAAGATATTTCCAATATAAGCAACAAGACGAAATATAATACACGAAAGATAAGACCAAATTAATGGACATTGTTGAGTTGTAGTTTTTAATAACAATAGAAGGGTGACATACTTCACAATAAAAACGACAATTTAACAATGTCCTTTAATTGGTCTTATTTTTACAAAGTTGTCAATAACACAACATTATCAAGCATACACGAAAGATACCCATACTACAAAAACTCTACATATATTTGAATTTCTACTATATTTCTTCTTCTTCTTCTTCTTCTTCTTATTATTATTATTATTATAGAGCGGGAGAAATCCTTTATCGATACCAGTGACGCTGGTTATGTCAGACTCCCAGACGTGGTTTACCGACTAAAACCCTAAACCTCTACCTTACTATTGTCTTCTTGTCTGCTCCGTGGGAACCGTCGCTAGACGTTAGTGCGCGGAGGGGACTGGCGTTTAGATTCAGATCTTACATTCGGTTTCTCTGTTTTTTTCTTTTGTAGGACATTAGTATGCATTGCTTCTAATATCTTCCAATTTTCTTTAGAGGACAGCATCAGTGGTACCATATTTACAGGAGATATGTCTACACTGAGTTTTGCTCTCACTATATTCCTTTCTGTGTCTCATGCTGCACACTCAAATAATATGTGCATGGGATCATCTACCTCGCAGTAATCACAATTCAGGTTGACTACGATCTTAAAGTCAGTTAGGGCCTTTGACAAGTTGTAAATGACTTCTCCATGTTCTCTCTTCATCCAACCTTCTATTATCGGATTTTTGTATTATAGACCCCTCATTTTGAACTGCAGTAGATTAGATGCCACAAAAAATCGTAGAAAAAACTAATTAACATCATTAAATTTATCATGTTCTTCTGCTTATACTCAAGTTTAAAATATAGTTCGAAGAATGAATAATACTGTTTTAAAAACAGAAATGTATCAATAAACGCGAAATTTTTACATTCGTCAATTTTACTATCTTTTATAAAATGAACTAAAAGTGTCAATAATAATTCTTTCAGCGAATGTTAACTATTATGATTGTGACAATATTTCGAAATTTTGAAACTGGCGAGATTGGATCTCGTCTGGAACGTCCTTTCTGTCATATTGATTATATGTGGCCCGAAGCTTAGCCTGTTATCTATTTCTACGCCTAGGTAGGTGATTTGGCGGTTCCATTCAATTTACTTCCCTTCCAGCTCGATGTGTGGGAGTCGGAACACTCTTCTGTCTGTGATAAGCACTGCTTCTGTTTTCTCCACTGTCATCTGAAGTTGTATTGTGGAAGACTTGAAAGAAAAGAAGTTCAGAATAATTGAAGCAGTCACCAAGCTAAAGTGGAGAGCTAAGGAACCCATGGATATGTTTATGTCAACATTTGAAGATAGTGAAAATATTAACATGATATATAATATCACTAGTATATTAAATTGCAAAGTGGGAAGTTCAAGCATTCAAAAGTTCCAAGATGCTTCCACAGTGTAAAAGATGCCAGGCATATGAGCACACTCATAAATATTGTAATAAGCGACCAAGATGCGCCGGAAAACATTTAACTAAAGACTGCTTATGCTACACCAAAATGTGTACACTGCGGAGAAGAACACCCAGCTAACTATAGAGGATGTAGTGTAGCTAAGGAGCTGCAACAATTAAGAAATAAAAAACAAAATATGAAATCAGAAAAGAAGATAATCCCTCAAAGAAAGGATGAAGAGAAAACCTACGCTCAGACATTGACACAACATAATGACCAGAAAAGTGAAGTTTTAAATGAAGAAATCAAGAAGACTTTGGAACTTATTCTTGATAAATTAGAGAAACAAGGAAGAATGATCAATACTCATGAAGAGCGATTAATGAAACTTGAATATAGCAAGAAACGAGCTATACCCAAAAATAAGAAGAAATGAATAAACGTCTGAAAATTATGGCATGGAATGCCAATAGACTGCAGCAGCATCGCCATGAGTTGCAAATACATCTTGATATAGAAAACATTGATGTATGCTTAATTTCAGAAACGCATTTTACAAATCAATCCTTCATTAAATTTAGAGGATACAAAGTATACCACTCTATACATCCAGATAATAATGCTAAAGGTGGTAGTTCAGTGATAATTAAAGAAAATTTACCCTACTATGAGGAAGTGAACTTTCACACTGAACTTTCAGAGGCAACAGTTATTTGTATACAAACTAAAAACTATTCCATTATCGTTGCAGGAGTCTATTGTCCACCCAGACATTCTATTAAGAAGAAAAAGAACTTGGAGTTCCTTAAACAATTAGGAAAACGTTTTATAGTGGGAGGGGATTTCAATTCTAAAAATATCCATTGGAGATCTCGTCTCACCACGACGAAAGGTAGAGAGTTACTTAAAGCAATTGAAGAATATGGCTGTCAGGTTCTTTCAACTGGCAAGCCTACATATTGGCCTACTGACTTTGAAAAATACCTGACTTGATAGATTTCTACATTGTCAAGAATATATCAAGTAATTATATTCAAATTGATGACAGCCAGGACTTAAGCTCAGATTACTCTCCCATATTTTTGAATCTTAATGACAAGGTTATTCAGAAAGAAAGATACCCAACCTTAGTCAATGGACGAACGGACTGGGTAAGTTTTAAGCAATGCTTAGAAGAAAAGATTAATCTGAAAGTTACTCTGAAAAGCAATCATGAACTGGATTGTGAAGTAGAAAAGTTCATAAACGATATCCAACATTCAGCTTGGGAAAATACACTTGAAATTACAAGAAAAACTACTGGAATTAACTATCCCATGAAAATTAAGGAACTTATAGCTGAAAAAAGAAGAGCTAGACGGGTATGGCAAACAACAAGAACTCCTCAAAATAAGATTAAACTCAACAAACTCACTCAGCAGTTGAGGAAAGATATCAAAGATTTCAAAAGTGGATCAGTTACCCCTTATATGCAAAGTTTAACAAATGATAGTACCTGACTATTCACTGTGGAAGGCTACAAAAAAGATAAAGAGACCAATGACTCATATCCCACCAATAAGGCAACCTGACGGGAAATGGGCTAGGACTGATGAACAAAAGGCTCAGTTTTTCGCTAAACACTTAGAAGCTACATTTCAGCAAAATGATTGCCAACCCGGTGAAAACTTGAATGAAGAATATACATCAGAGAGCAATGGTATCAAATTTATAACTCCCACAGAGCTAAATAAATAAATAAAAGACAATTGTAATTCAAAGAAAGCACCTTGTTTTGATTTAATAACTGGAGAAGTACTGAAACATTTCCCTAGAAAAGCTCTTATTAAGCTCACAAACATAATCAATGCTGCTTTTAGGTTGAGATATATCCCAAGTTTGTGGAAAGTATCGGAAATTATTATGATTCTTAAACCAGGTAAACCATTGCACGAAGGCTCATCATAGAGATCGAATTCTCTACTACCAGTAATGTCCAAGCTCTTTGAGACGTTACTATATAAAAGACTAAAACCAATTGTTGATGAAAAACAATTGATACCTAATCATCAGTTTGGCTTTCGTAATAAGCACTCCACAATTGACCAAGTGCACAGAATAAGTTGTGATAGAAAAAGCTTTAGAGGAGAGAAAGGTTTGCTCTGCCGTATTTCTTGATGTAGTACAAGCCTTTGATAAGGTATGGCATAAGGGTCTAATGCACAAATTAAAAACTATCTTCTCCAAACAATATTCTGAAATATTGGAATCATATATAACCGATAGGTATTTTAGAGTGAAGCAGGGAAATGATTACTCAGAGCTACAAGAGATTAAAGCAGGTGTTTCCCAAAGGAGTGTTTTGTTTTTTTGTGGGGCTTTAGGGCTCGTCAACATCGAAGGTCATTAGAGCCCATGCAAGTAGGGAAAAATGCAGTTTCGCACCATAGAGAAGAGCCGTAGTGACTCTTCCCCGTGTGTGGGACTCGCCGAATATCTCGACCATACCCACTAAAAAACCCTCCTGAAATCAACAAATATCTAAATA
>NNCF01125997.1:29029-44884 GCA_002313205.1 Laupala kohalensis | reverse complement strand
TGTTGACGTAATCTAACTTCAAAAAGCAAAAAACATGTTGCCGTCACCAGAGGGAATTTGCCAGAACACTGGTAATCGGATAGTTTTGATGTGGAAAATGGCTGCCATAATGAATGGGTATTATTTCATCAAAATTTCTGCTTGTCATTTGCTCTACAGAATCCCCGTCCTTCCAGTCATCACTTAATTTCTCCTCTCTTGTCGGAAAGATGTCATTTAGTATCCCTCTTCCAACGTCCTCCCATCATTGTGCCTCCTACCACCATTCTATGCCATATAGTTTTTTCGTCTTTCCTGCACCTAATTTGTAAGGTAACGATTATTGCATCGCACCCATAACATAGCTATCCAAAGCTCTTAGTTTCGTTTGCTATATAGAAATTTTGTACGTTTTATGTGCCCTTGCACATTAAGTCTATGCCTCATGTTATCCCCTCTTCGCTGCCCTTTTATTGTCAATTTCCGCTTTAAGTTGTTTTTTAGTTTATTATTCTTACTCAGGTCTCCTGTCCACCATGAACGACCCCTCCTGATTTCTTATCCAAACCCCCACTCATAACTTCTGCGAAGTATGTTCATTTGTATCCTTTCAATTTCTTTCGCTTCATCTGTACCTTTTAAATTTCGCGCATGCCTACTCCAATGTTCTTTTTCCTATTCTTTTATTGAATGGAACAGATACGGAAGAACCCAAAGAGGATCTGTCACCTGAACCTACATTCTCTACTAAATTCCCCTTTGGGAATTCTGCGTGAAACTTGTGAATCAAGGAATGATGCTTCATAGCGTAGAATTTACAAATCAATTTTAAATACATATGGTAAGGTATGTCCTTTGAAAGACAATTTGTACATAATTTATTTTATTTACCAATAGTGACCTACCTTCAATAGTCTTCTGCTTGAAGATAGAGCATTGGAATAAAAATGAGGTTGTTGATACACGAGACTCTCCTTTGAAGGGTTTTTAGTATCATGTGATATCTCCTGAATCCTTCGTGAATTTCTGCTAGTTGAAACAGACTTCCAATGATACAAGACACCGTTTCACATTTAAATTTCAATGATATAAATTGCATTAGGATTTATGATGGCACAAATTTAGGATTGTTTAAATACCACTGCTCGCTTATGGCTACATTAATCTTTTCACAATGCAAGTTTCTCATGTCACGTCACATAGATTAATTGTTATTGTACATTAATTTAGGATGGACAAGTTTTGAGCAATGTGCAAGTGAAACGTAGCTAGGTACAGACCATGTGACACATGACGGCGCAGGACGAGACTAGTTACTCTCTCTCTTAATAGCTAGATAGCGTAGCTTGGATCATCCGCGACGCGGGCCTCGCGTGGAGGGAGACCAACGCGAGACTGACTCTTGCGCGCGACCGTTGAAGGCTTGCTCGGAAGTAACTTTTTCTTAACACGTAGGTGTTAGGAAAGTATTATAACTTCCGAATAAAAATCGAGATCTCTTCAGGTCTTTACGACCAAGGTGCGTATTTTTGATAATTCTATAACACACAAAAGAATTAGCGTATCTGTACCAAACACGAAAATTGGGTTTGAGTACATAAGGAATAGACACATTTCTGGAAAACATCTTTTGAATTTATTTGCTACACGCGCTCCGCTTGCGAGTTCAAAATATTGATAAAATATCGAAAAATTTAATATAAACATCCTAATTGAAGATATGCGTTCACATATCCAATCGCCATTTTCGTTCGACGCACAATGGAGCATTTGAGGCCAATACCTGGACACAAAAGGGAAAAAATCAAATTTGTTTCACAACATTAAATTTTATATCATCGAATTGCTGATTAACAGGCAGGATTAACGGTATTACATTCCCGAGCGTTGGTTAAATCTGGCATCTGCTACCATATATTAAAAGTAAAGTTTGTATCATTAAAGATGTCCTTAAATTACAGATTTTAGCGTTTGTAACGTTTTAGAAATAAATGTATACTACCCGTATGGACCGCTGGATTGATTTTGAATTTTACACAGGGATAAAAAAAGATATATTCTTTTGGTATTTCAATCTTTTTATTATCATTTCAATTAAATTAACTTTCTTTATGAGGTATCTTTATTTAAAATATATTTATTAAAGAAATTTTTTTATTGGGGATTTACCACTCGCCTACATCGAGGTCATTAGAGCCCTAACATTTTGTACAGGTAGGGAAAATGCTGTTACGCAGGAGAAAAAAATGTAAAGTTAAAGAAATGGAAAAAGAAAGAAGGGTTTAAATCCAAACCCTCCCAAGAACTTGTGGGAGAAGCCCCGATTCGTTTATGTATATGAGGAGTGATATACAAATAAAGATCAAATAAGATGCCCAAGGTTACATTCCTGTAGGAATTTAAAAAGACGAAACGAAATCGGTTCATTTTGCCCAAGCATAACGTCCGAACTGTTGGGTAGATTGTGTTTACGTCTGCTGGTATTATATTTGAGACACTCCAGAAGAAAGTGTTCCACGGTAAGTGTTGTGTTGCAAGTCTCACAGATGGGGGAGGTTCACCGCGCAAGAGATGACCATGGGTAAGATAGCAGTGGCCAATACGAAGAGGTGTAAGGATCACTTCTTCACGTTTGTTCTCACGGGATGATGACGACCAGGTCATCACAGTATCTTTTACCTTCCACAGCTTGAAGGTGCAGATTTGCCATTCGGCTTGCCATGTCTTAAGATAAGACGATCTTATGGCAACCTTTGAATTTGACGTAGGAACAGTTGAAATATCAAGGACTGCCCTCTGTGTTCCTCGCTTCGCTGCGTCATCAGCTTCTTCGTTACCCATAATACCCACGTGTCCAGGAACCCAACAAAGGACTATTTCAACATTTCGAACTACTAGATGGCTTATTATATTCTGAATAGTCAGTGTAAGGCTGTCTGAAGTGTACAGTGAAGACACTGACCACAGAGCACTAATAAAGTCACTGCACAGAGCCACACGCCATATTGAAGATAGGTGAATGTACTTCACCGTCTCAAGGATTGCATATTTTTCCGCAGTGTATATGCTGCAAAAGAACTGGTGGCACTCTCGCAGTGGAAAGCAGCACCAACGGAATCGTTCATGACTGTGCCATCAGTGTATATGAATATAAGATCCAAATAGGTTTTCAGTTCTCCGAAGTGCTGCTGGTACACAGCAGCAGGAGTGTCCTGCTTTGAATGATCAGACAGCCGAAAGACTGATTGCATGAAGGACAAGGTGGTGTGAGGGTGTGTGTATTTCACTGGAGGAAGTATTATGATGCCGTTTTCCTCCAGCAGATGTTTAAAGTGGACACCCGCTTGGCGGGGTAACGAAGGTCTTGCAGCGTAAGATGAACAAAGTTTGATGGAATGGATGTGATGGTGAGTAGGGTGATCTGAGACTCCCATCAGTTTCATTCCGTAAGTTCCAAGTAAAAAATCGCGTCTTCTGCTTTGGGATGGTTTCCCAGCGTCTACTAATAAGCATTCTATGCGGCTATTGCAGAAAGCACCAGGTGCAATGCGAACTCCTGCATGATGGACACAGTTAAGTGTCCTGAGTGTCGACGGTGATGCGGAGGCGTACACAATACTGCCATAATCTAATACAGACCGAACAAGACTTCTATACAGGCAAAGAAGGCAAGTGCGGTCTGCGCCTCCTGATGATGTGCTTAGGCAGCGAAAGTGGTTCAGTGATGTTTTACAAACGGGATTGTAGTTTTCGGATGTGATTGCGCCAAGTTAGTGTACGGTCGAATGTGAGACCCCGGAATTTTGCGGAGTCAACGAAGGAAGACATTGGCCTCTAAGAAAATGATCTGGATCATTATGAAGATTGTATATCCTACAAAAATGCATACAGCATGACTTGGATACAGGAAAACTAAAACTGGTAGACATGCAACTCTATTTATAGCTAAGAATAATAGAGTGACGCTCAGGATTGAGCCCTCTGGAACATCGTTTTCGAAAGGATGTATAGATGATAAATGAGTACCGAGGAGAACGCGAAAAGAACGTTGTTATAGGAATCACTCCAGAAATAAAGGAAGACAACTTCGGAATCCTCACGAGTGCAATGTGTGTAGGATTCCGTACCTCCAGATTGTGTCATAAGCTTTTTCCAGGTCAAAAAAGATGCCACAAGGTGCTCTCTCAATACAAACTCTGATGAGATGGTGGATGACAACCTAACAAGGTGGTCCAGCGTTGACCGCTGTTTTCTGAAACCACATTGGATAATGGTCAGAAGGTTTCGCGATTCCAGAGTCCAAACAAGGCGACGATAGATCATTCTTTCTAACAATTTGCAAACGCAGCTTGTCAGAGAAATCGGTTGAAAGTGCGACAGATTAGAACGATCGTTTCCCTCCTTCGGAAGTGGAATAATTATAGCTTCACGCCATTGAGCAGGGATGGTGTGCTCATTCCAAATACAGTTAAGAAGGAATTTCATCACTATTTCTGGAAGACGTTTTAGAATCGCGTTATGTATTCGATCAGTACCAGGGGCTGTATCTTTCGAAGATGCAAGGGCAGAGGTCACATCCGTCATTGAGAAAGAAATGTTATATTTCTCACACCTGCAACTGAAAAAATCCAAGCAACACATATCCGCGCGAGCTTTCTGTTGGAGAAACAATGGAGAAAAAGCGGAGGAGTTAGAGATTCTTTCGTAGTGCAATGAAAGTTCCTCAGCAATGACTTCGAGTGAAGTTTGAAGCTGTCCATTTACATTAAGACCAGGGATGGAAAAAGAGGATCACGAACCTTGAATCTTGCGAACCTTTTTCCATACGACTGATGATGGAGTACGGCTTCTAAGAGATGTAATTTTAGTCTTCCAAGAGTACGACTTACTTTCTCGAAGAGTTCGTTTTGCTCCGGCTCTGCACCTTTGAAACTCAATCAGGTTTCCAACAGTGGGATACTTGTTAAACCGCACTAAAGCTTTCTTTCTAGCGCTGACCACCTTAGCGCAATCCGAATTCCACCATGGAACAGGGCAATGCCTCGGATTACATGATGATTTAGGGATGGCAACATCGGCGGCTTCGAGAACCGCGTTGGTGAAATGTGATGCCATAGCATCCACATCGGCGAAAGGTTCTTTGCAAAGATTGATGTTGCGTTAAAAATTTCTCAGTCTGCTTTTTTCAATATCCACTGAGAGGGGTGAGAAACCGAGTGGCAAAAAACGTTCATATGTATAAGAATCGGGTAGAGGACACTCTCATACAGATCATCAAGAAACTGTCCAGTCTAAGATTGAGGAAAGAGAGGAACTATAGATGGCTAAATCCAGCACCGAGAAAGATCGGGAAGCTGTACAGAAGTGGGTGGAGTTGTCCGTGTTAAAGAGCGCTATATCACGGCTATCTAACAGTTTTTCTATTATATTATCATTTGGGCAGTTATGTGAAGAACCCCAGATCGGATTATGGGCATTGATGTCCCCGACGATAAGAAATGGGGAAGGTAACTGGTCGATCAGGCCTGCAAGATCCTTCTTCGATAATGACTTTTTAGGGGGGATATAATTATTACATACCTTAAGTGTAAGGGATAGTAGGCTCACCCTCATACATACAGTCTAAAAGACGCTGGTTATAGAGACTTTTTTGGCATAGACTGAAGCGTCTACGAGCACAGCGACGCCACCGTATGCATATAGGTCGTTTACTAAATCCGCTCTGTAACAGGTATACCCACGAGAGAAAAAGTGATGCATCTCATGAAGACACACTATTTGAGGAACACGACGGAACAGTAAGAGCTTAAGGTCATCTGAACGGACATGAATGCCATTCAAATTCCAAGAAAGAATTTTTTTGAGTTTATTTGCTTTTTTTCGGCGTCTGAGTTTTTTCCTGTTGAATACTATAAAGCGATACCCTGCTGTGATCCCCTCCTTGGAAGAGTCACCGTGATCACTGCTGAAATGATCACTTTCGGACATAAGAAGTCCGCTATTTCTGCTCCTTGAGCGTTAATAACGTCGGCAACTAAGGGAAGTTAATGTAACACAAGAGTCAGACTTTAAAGAGTCAGCTCTACGGGTCTTTGGGGAGTGAATTCTCATCCGAGGACGATCCCGAGATTGACGTCGGAGGAACGTTTATCGGTTGATGTTGTGGTCGAAGCTGAGGTAGACGTTAACTTTTTTTAAAAACAACTTTAAATTTAGTGGGTGTAATTGTTCTACATTTCATAATTGCCTCTTTGATGGCGATAGGAACGTCAATGGAGTCCTGTACTCCATTGTCACACATCTTTGGTTTCTTTACTTTTTCGAAATCCACCTGTCAGCCAAAGGAAGCTGTATGCGGTTTTGAAGAGTTTGCCGCTGATGCAAAAGTTTTAACCATACTGACTAGGTGTTTAATAAGGTAGCGACGTCTAGCCTCAGTAAAAGAGACCCTACCCGTAACTCGGATCTTTTGGACCTCTTTCTCCATCTGATAATTCGTGCATGCGTTTGAATTGGAAGAGTGACTCTCCTCACAATTCACACAGCACGGGGGCGACTAGCAAGGTTACGATCGTGTGCTGGTTGACCGCAAGTCATGCAAACATCACAGGACAATTTGCATTGATCGAAATTGTGACCGAACCTGTGGCACTTGAAGCACCGCAGAGGGTTCGGCACATACTGACGAACACACAAGGTATAGAAACAGAAAGATATGCTCTTTGGAAGAGAGGGATGATCGATTGTGAGGACCAGTGTGGAGGTGGGAACGAACTTTCCCTGCACCTTTCTCTTAATCCTATGAGTATTTACAACACCTTCGGACTCAAAGAAGACCTTTTTAAAGAAATGTCTTCGGAAGCTTATATTTAAAGTAGATTTTGAAATGTGTATCGGGGTCTGTCGCGTAACTTTGAGACCGGGGCATTAATAGATTATGTATGCAGAATAGATCCCAAAAGAAAAATCTTGCCTAAAGTTTCCCGACGCTTTTTTATCAATATTTTTAAAAACATTTCTCTGGATTACGTTCATATAGCGTTCCTTCGTCTGTACGAAGTTTTGTATTGCTTGGAGATTAATTGAAAAGTTTGGTTATTAAGTGAAATTCTTTTTTCTGAAGTGAACATTTTAAATAATGTATTTGAATATTGAGCAACGAGAGCTTGATAGTTTTTTTGTTGATTGTGCACCCATTGCCGGGGGTAAGTTCAGAAATTCATCATAATCATCGATAATTTTTTTTCGTATACACGATATCATACAGTTTTCGTGACATCGAACAATATCAACTATCTCTCAATACAATCTACAGTATCTATCAGCAATCTATAGAATAACAAATGAGACGACGTCCTAAATTCCGAAAAATCAGATAAACCCCAAGATCAACATATATTAATACAATAATATAAATTCACATATCTTTCTGTTCCTTACTTTAGTTAACTCATTTTATATCATTTTTAATAAATTATAATTGCAATTTATCTTTTTTAAATAGAAACTAACGAAAATCATTTTTGAAAATTTTTGTATTAATTAAAAACCTCTATGAAAATATATTAATACACACCAGCATACTATTATATACACAGTTTGTGCCAATAAACATGATATAAATTAATTTTAGTTATTTTGACTAAAAACAACTTAAAAATAATTTTGTCTGCTTCTAGAGGGCAAGTACTCAAAAGTGCGACGTAATGTTTTCGAAATACAGCGAAAAATACGATCGCAAAAAAAGGTAGTACTGTCCAACCATATGTGCGTTAATTGTTATAATGTTAACAAATGTTTTAACTAATATTGACATATATTGTTAAAAAGTTAAATGGATTTTTTATTAATCTCTATTTTTAATGGTTTCCTCTGTACATACAAGTATTCTAGCCGAATCGTCAGTGTTAATAGCTTAATAAAATTCAGGATTACCTATCCCTGGAATGTCAGCAGATCGTATAATTACAATTTATAATATTTCACTCCAAACAACATTACGCGTATGGCGAGGATTTTCTGACAGTAAAAGCACTTTTAAACCGCTTCTCCTTTTAACTCTAGAAAATGCAACCTACAGCATTCCATGCGTAGAAACTGTAGGAAATAAATGTAATAAATAAATAAATAAACAAGTTCGAAGGTCCTACCTGACTTTGTGTTGACAAGGCAGAAGTTGCTCTTAGAGGAAATTGATGCATTTGCATAGTAAACCCAACCTGACTTTTGTTAAAATATGAAGTAATTCTGGTAATACGAAGTTCGGAGGCCCGAATTTCCTTTAGGAAGTTTGCCCTAATAATGTTGTTGCATAAATCGGTGATAATCTCGTTTCGTTGCACAGTCCTTCAGGTATGTCCTAGATCATCAAGAGCATTATTATCGTATTTTTTCATTCGAGCTCATGTAATGACCAGTTAGTTGTCTCTACTGAATTGCCAAATTCTCGAGTAAACTAGACTTCCTTCTATTTTATCATTCACAAAGTCGTAACTTTTCTAAATTGTATATTCTCAGGAAGCTTTTCAATTATGATATAATTAACTTTGTTGACATCTTCATATAAAGAAGCTCATACTGCTCTGTCCTTCATCTTTTCATATGTATTATTAGCCAGACAATCTCCAAACATTTCTTCGATAAGATTGTAACCGGACAGAATATCTTTAGGTAATTCAATCTCATTCACGGCATTTACTGGTAAAGTTCCGTTTCCGAGTTGCGATAAATATTCAGGGAAGTATAGGAACAACAAACATATTTTCTGTTAGTGAGAAGAAATGGAAATCACGCCATAAGTTGCTTTTACTAATGGAAAGATCTATCAATTCGCTGCGATTAGCACGTGGCACGTGATTAGAACTGGCAAATATTGACGAAAATCTCCTCCAAAGGCAACAATCTTTCCAACAAACGGAAAACTGGGGTTGGGTGTGGCACGAAGCAGCTGATCCATGTTGTGCAAGCCATTTTTCGGTGGCATACGGGCTTCGTCGATTAAAAAGACGTCAATTTTGGAAAGATCTACAACCTTGGATGACTCGCAATTCCAGTTAATGCCATACATTTGTCTTTATGGTTCCTTGCAGTCAAAATATATTAAAGTATTTTATACATAAAAGTTTTTTCTGTGCCACCAGGACCGTCAACAACGTGACACTTCGATCCAGGTTGATTAATGTGGGAGTGAAGGATTGTGTCGGCAATTTCTCTTTGTCTGCCTTTGAGCTGTTGGTACATCTGTTCTTCAATTACAGCGTTATCTGCAGAACTCAAAAAGCTCTTTGTTCTGTAGAATTTCGTAGCTATCAACGTCATCCATTTAGTATTGCTCTACCCAGAAGCGAAAATCTCTTCCTTCTGTCGATTCAGTGTCTAATTTAAACGCAATTATTCGATTAGCTCTGTTAATAACGTCTTCTTCTTCTTCCGAGCCCCCATTGCGTCATTCTTCCTGGATAAAATCTTCTGTTATATCATTCTTAAATGTAGTCCACAATGCCTTAAGATTTTCAGATGAGTCAAAAATGAGAGTTTGAGTAAAAATTATTCTCATAGCTCTGGGCATTTAGGATATAGTTGATTCTTGCAAGATTTCTTTCCACTCTTGGTCATCATATTGTAACATTTGAGACAATGTTACCATTGTACATATTTCTTCCGTGTACCCTACACGCGGAGAATATATGTACATAACGAACCTTAACACGTAGGTACGTGTGAAACCGGTAATAAAGTGCACACAGCATAGTGTGCCGCCTGGTTCACTTATCTCCTGTATGGGGATGTCTCTCAGGGCTGCCGGGGTTTAGATCTGGGTGGAAATGGTGTACAGTTGTGGATGGCGAACCGGTGGTGTAGCGGTTAACACCCTTGCGATCAAAGCAAGAGACCCGAGTTCGAGTCCCGGCTGGTCGCCATTTTTACTTGACCGAAAGTTATCACAATGTTACTATTGTTTACAATAATTAATGACAAAATTCATTAGTTAATAACTAATAGCGGTCATGATTATTTTATTTTCTATATACTGCAAAAACATATTGACACAGTGACGCATGTGATAGGGAAAGTGGACAGAATCAGACTTGTTTGGGCGTAGCTAGCGAGGGGCGACTAAATACTCGTATAACTCCTAAGACGGAATAGCGAACTAGACTTTGGACATCTCTTAAGAACTCGCACGGGAAACTCTACCAATCACGAACATACATTCTAACATTAAAAATTTTTCTCTTCGAGATAGGCCACACTTGCCGTCACTTTTAGGGCGCGGAAGAGTGGAGACGAGGAATGGACGTGGATGGGAACACACGTCCCTCCGTGTCGTCCGCTATCAATCCGTGTAACAAAGGAGAACAGATTACGTCTCCATTACGACTGTATAGACGTATGCTAACGCTTTTCCGAAAATTTGTTTATCTAATTATTCAACTAAATTACTGAATTTAAGTTTCGCAATCCGAGCCATCAGATCTGGGTTGTCTTGGGCAAGTTGTACAAATGATTCATTATAAGCAATAGGTGCTGCTTCCTTACTTTCTAGCCAATCCGGATTGCAGATCATCGTGATAAAGAAAACTGGGGACCCAAGACGATGGACTATAGCCATAGCATCTTCAAAGTTTTCTGAGCAAAAGCTTGTAGATCCATGAAATGAAGAAGGCAGAATATTTTTTTCCGCCAACAGCAGCACTTTTTTCTCCGCCAGTTCTAGTAAATAATACGTAACTCCTGGATAATTGTCAGGAAGAATTTTCGATATCTTTTTAACTATCTGTCTATATAAATTAAAAAGTTTATTAATGAAAAATAGATAGGAAAACAAAAAAAGTCACTCAGAAAATTGGACGCGTCGTTTTCACTGTCGCCACTAACTAAAATGACTTTGAAAAATATTGTTAGAATCAGAATGTGAATTCAGATGTGGTTTATGTTAATTCTGGTGTTGTGTACGAAAGTCGTATTAACCCATTTTTTCTTTTCTTATTACGCACCACTTATTTCCAGAAATACACACAATATATATTTCTCATCTATATCATTGACTTGTTCAATTGCATCTATTATCGATTTCCCCTTTCTGAATCCCTTCTAACGGGTTTCCAGCTTGATTTGACTTTCTAGATGCCGTTCTATCCTCTCCGTTAATAATTTATCTAGAGCTTTTCCAAACGTTTTTACAAGCGGTTTTGGTCGGTAAGAACTCGCTTAACTGGGATCCCTTTTCACTTTATAAAAAATCTTACTTCCACTATCTTCCAAACTTTTGTGAAATATTTTCATTCAATGCAGGTGTTACACACATTTAATAATCTTCCCTCACATAATTCTATCGCTCCTGGAATACTGCAGAAGGACAAGGCTTGTCCTTCGATCTGAACTAAATGCAAGAAAAAAATCAATGCGATAAATGAGCTAACAGTTCCTGTGTTAGAATATGGGTTTGGAATCATAGATTGGACAGTATAAGAAATTCTTCAGATGGACAGAAAGACTCGAAAACTTTTGACAATGCACCAAGTACTTTATCCCAGAGCAAACATGGTCACTTCACCGCGATCCATATTCTATCTATCTTCTTGACGGTTAGTACAGCCGTTCCTGTGTCTTTACCAGTTCTCGTCTAAAATGTTATGTTTTATTCTATTAGCTTCGAGCCAATTTCTCTAGTACTTTTGAGACTGTTAGAAGTATACTAATAGGACGATAATCGCTTCGAGAAGTGGGAAGAAGTTTGTTCACAGTGGATGAACGAGAACCCTTTTCCATGTAGTTGGATAAGAATCATTAAAGAGAGGAAAAAGTATTATGTCTAATGGCAGGTATTTCTACGTGAGCACAATATTTTAAGAACCTAGCATTTATGCAATCAGATCCAATTGCGTTAGATTTGAGACCTTTGATTATGTTAAGTATTGTGTTGTGTTAAGTTTACATAAGAGAAATAGAAACGATCAGTATGTTTTTTTTCGAAACTTTGATTGATTCGAGAGTATTAAATTTTACTATATCACTGAGGTCCGGGGCAGAATGTACAAAGTATTGCTTAAGTGGAATGTTAACGTGTAATGAGTATTGACATTTCGCAACACCAAGACTTCGGTGAGTTTTCCACTGAATTTTACTATTGCGATTTGCTCCAAGAAACGGATGAAAATAATTAGTTTCAGCACTTTTAATTTTGCAAGTGACTACATTTCTTAACTTTTGTTACGTGTTCTAACACTTTCACACTTTGTGTGTGGAAAGATTTTATGAGCTACATTCTTTTCATTCATTAAATTTCGTATTTCGTTAGTTTTCAACGGAGCCGTGGGACGAGTTATGCGAGCAGTTTTCAATGGCAGGTACTTGTTTATGAGCTGAGTAAGTAAATACATACATATTTTGAATTTTCGGTCCAAGCAGATTACATTACAAACGAGTCCAAACGGAAGTATCGTTCCTTCAATTTGAAACGCATCTGAATCAAAATTTTTGAAGTCTCTTTAATTTATTATTTTTGGAGAGTACCTAGGAGATTTAAGATTATACGAGAGGTATATAAGATCATTTCAAAACCTTAACCTTGATCAAGGTACGTCAAGCCTAATTTCTTAACCGTGTCGATGTCTTTGTTTATGTAAATATAATACAAGATTTAAATGCCCTAAAATATAGAAATTCAAGATCCGGTTTATTGCGAGGAGACTTACGCTGGTGACTTAACACGCGCAAATTTAAATAATGTTAATTAATAGCAATCAATTCGTATCACTTGACCAGAACTAGAAAATAAAATTTTAAAAGAAGGAAAGTCTGAATATGAGACTGAAAATAAAATGATATTTGACTGACGAATGTGAGAAATGAGTCGTCACAATTGTAGCATTTACGTATATGTGTATAAGTAGGTATATTGGCCACTTATAGCACAGATAAGAGCTGATAACAGCTTATCACCGGATGTTGCGGTTTTGTGGTTTTGATGAGCTAGGGCAACAGTCTAGCACATATAACACTAATTACCGGATGTTGTGGTTTTGTGTTTTGACAGGAAGGGCAATGTTATAGAACATATAACACCATGTTAAGCATAGGCAATGAGACGAAATGTGTCACTTTCTAGGACACTTGTGGTTTGACTAACAAAACAGGCGTGTTGCATCGCCCCTTGTAGGTTTTCCCCAGGTGGGTGCGCAATAGCTGATGAGAGGTGTAAATGATGCAATGTTGCGCAATAGCTGATAAGAGAAGAGGTGTAGGGCAAATGATGCAATGTTACACAATAACTGTTAAGAGGTGTGGGGAGGTGGGGGTGTAAATGATGCAATGTTGCGCAATAGCTGAAGTGATGAGAGGTGGGGGTGTGTGCAAATCATGTAATGTTGCGCAATAGCTGATAAGAGGTGGGTAGGGATGCAAATGATAATAGGTTATGAGAGGAGAGGTGGATGTAAATGATGATAGCTGATGAGAGGAGAGGGAGGGAGGGTGCGTATGATTTATATCAAAAAATAATATTGTTTATTTATTTATCTATCCCGTAACTTTTTTAAATTTTATGCAATGTTGTGTTATGNTTATGAGAGGAGAGGTGGATGTAAATGATGATAGCTGATGAGAGGAGAGGGAGGGAGGGTGCATATGATTTATATCAAAAAATAATAATGTTTATTTATTTATTTATCCCATAACTTTTTTAAATTTTATGCAATGTTGTGTTATGAGAGGAGAGGTGAGTGTAAATGATAGAAGGTTATGTGAGGGGGTGTGGAAATGATGTGACACAATAGCTATTGAGAGGAGGGGGGTGGGGGGTGCATATGATTTATATCAAAAATTATTTATGCTACATAGTCTATCCCAGAATAGAAAAAAATTGCTTTCAAAAAAGTCAGCATACCGAAACAGATGGTGGCATCAGAAGAAAGGGGGTGCAAAAGATGAGACACAATAGGACATGAGAGGGGTGTGGGTGGGGGAGAGCATATGATTTATATCAAAAACAAAAAAAATTATTTTAAAAAATAAAAAATAATGTTTATTTATGCTACACACTATCCCAGAATATAAAATTAATTTTTAAAAGTCAGCATACCGAAACAGGTTGTGTGACATCAGAAGAAGGGGGTGTAAATGATGACTGGACATGAGGGGGTGCATATGTTTTATATCAAAAACAAAAAAATAATGTTTATTTATGCTACATAGTCTATCCCATAACTTTTATAACTTTAAGAAGAAATTGCTTTCAAAAAAAAGTCAGCATACTGAAACAGGTTGTGTGACATCAGAAGAAGGAGGAGGATGCAAATGATGAAGATAGGACATGAGGGAGAGAGGGGTGGGAGAGAGCATATGATTTATATCAAAAAAATTATTTATGCTACACAGTCTATCCCATAACGTTTTGAAGAAAATTGTTTTTTCAAAAGACAATACATACCTTCAATGGTGTTGCTATCCTTAAAAAAACACTGTAAATTTTTATAAAAAATGAATCAAAAAGTGTGATGTCAATGTTATGTTAGACTAAAAAATAAATGATGAAATACTAAATGGTTTCTATGCAACCCTGAAAAGAAATGGAGGGGTGAAAAAAAGAGAGAGATTGTTGTTTAAAAAAATATAATATATTGATATTCTTTTATTATTTACAAGTTGTGAAAAGTGTTTATGCATCCTCGTAGGGGGGTGGAAGATTTTCTTGTGGTGGATGACACAGTCTCCAGAGTGCTTTGCGTATCACAATAACACGTTCAGCGAGAGCAACGTCATGTGTCCTCTCAAATAATGCCAAGAGACAGCCATGTGCTTGTAATGCAAGGTCTGTGACAGGCATGTTGTGATAGACACATTCAATCACATCCAACAATCATTTGAATGACCAGTTGATAGATATATGCCTCATCCATAGTTCATGTCTCTCCAATGTGATAGTGTCCCCATGGTAAACTATTTAACTTATCCATCCAATAACGTTTATCATCAAAACACTGAAGAGAGCGCTTCTGTTGTTCAAAAGAATACACATGATGTGCTTTGGATCGAATAAAATGTTGCATATCCATTCGCACTGTATTATGATATAAACAATCTTTATAATACTGCAATTTATAGTGTTGAACAATGCTTCGTTTAATACCTTTCGCTAGTTATGGGATAAATAAGATGAAGACCCATGATTTGTCTTAAAGCTTTTCCAGAATCCAAAGGTATTGTTAACGTGACGCTATCGCGGTGCGGCGCATAATGTTTGTAATATGATGTATCAGGTACCACACGTTATTCCTATATTTATGCACAATGCAACATCATATGATTCTCATTTTATTCTTCGTGCTATCGGAAGAGATGCAACACTTCGTCAGTATAAACTTAGCATTATCCCCCAAAACCACGAACGCTTTCTTTGCATTTCCATGCGCGTAGGAAAAGTAACACTTCGGTTTCTAGACTCTTTTAAATTTATGTCGAGCTCATTAGATAGTTTATCGCGTATGCTGCATCCATCTGATTTACACCACGTACGTTCTCATTTTCCAGAGCAACATCTTTTTGAATTGGCATGTAGGAAGGGTGTTTATCCCTATGATTATGTTAACAAAGCATCTATCCTCCAAGAAACGCGATTACCATCACAGGATATGTTTTTAGTCGTCTTTCAGGTCAACATATTAGTGATGGAGATTACACACATGCTCAACGGGTTTGACATGCATTCGGAATGAAAACCCTTTTGGATTATAGTGATTTGTATATGAAAATAGATGTACTCCTGCTCAGTGATATTTTTGAATCCTTTCGTACACTATGTATGCGTGTGTATACGCTTGATCCCGCACATTATATTACATCGCCATCACTTGCATGGGATGCTATGTTAAAAAG
>NNCF01125997.1:4871-26773 GCA_002313205.1 Laupala kohalensis | reverse complement strand
ATAAATAAATAAACAATATTATTTTTTGATATAAATCATATGCACCCTCCCTCCCTCTCCTCTCATCAGCTATCATCATTTACATCCACCTCTCCTCTCATAACCTATTATCATTTGCATCCCTACCCACCTCTTATCAGCTATTGCGCAACATTACATGATTTGCACACACCCCCACCTCTCATCACTTCAGCTATTGCGCAACATTGCATCATTTACACCCCCACCTCCCCACACCTCTTAACAGTTATTGTGTAACATTGCATCATTTGCCCTACACCTCTTCTCTTATCAGCTATTGCGCAACATTGCATCATTTACACCTCTCATCAGCTATTGCGCACCCACCTGGGGAAAACCTACAAGGGGCGATGCAACACGCCTGTTTTGTTAGTCAAACCACAAGTGTCCTAGAAAGTGACACATTTCGTCTCATTGCCTATGCTTAACATGGTGTTATATGTTCTATAACATTGCCCTTCCTGTCAAAACACAAAACCACAACATCCGGTAATTAGTGTTATATGTGCTAGACTGTTGCCCTAGCTCATCAAAACCACAAAACCGCAACATCCGGTGATAAGCTGTTATCA
The DNA here is from genome assembly GCA_002313205.1 of Laupala kohalensis. Classification (NCBI taxonomy): domain Eukaryota; kingdom Metazoa; phylum Arthropoda; class Insecta; order Orthoptera; family Trigonidiidae; genus Laupala; species Laupala kohalensis. Next base: position 26,180 of record NNCF01125997.1, on the reverse strand, counting down.
GCTCTTATCTGTGCTATAAGTGGCCAACATACCTACTTGTATGCCATGGACTTTTATCACGAAAAATTGTTTCCTACTCGTAAATATTTCTTTGACCGTGAAATGGAATATATAGGTGTTTTTTAGGTTGTTCCAAGGAGTCCAAATACACGAAATGTCACGAAGCTTGCCTTTACCAAGGGCGACGTACAATGAACCCGTGTTAGTCAAAGTATCCTGTGTAGACAAATTTGTCCCGTAGAACAAATGAGCACGCCAAAAAATAGATATAGCTCAAAGGACTAAATGTGTGCAGACAAATCTGGTCTTATTTGCACAGGGATGATTTATAGTGAAAAAGAGTAAAAAAAGGATGAGGATTAAGATGAATATTGATTGCAAAAAGAACAAATAGTTTAATGACACATGCTAAGATAATAATGAAAAATAATGATAATATACTGTTTTTCAAGAGATCGTGATGAGATGATCAGTTTGTATGATGTTGCATGTTAGAGTTGGATCGGTGTCTTGTTACTAAATCCAACGTTTGAAGATCGTTGTTCCCGTGCCTTCTATAGCGTTGTGGTGAAGGGTTGAACAGGAGACAAATGCCGGCTAGTATGCCGACCCATCGTGGAGGTGATGTGAGGCTCCACGATAGAAGTGATGAGATGAGAGGTGTGTCCTCGTACGAGGTTGTGGAGCGATGGTAGTAATTCGAATGCAAGGACCCATGTGTTCTGATCTCTCGTCTTTTAGCCCGCGGCAGGCAGCATGTTCGATTTGTGCAATCGATTGCGTGACATCATGATTCGACCAGCTATCGATTGTTTATCCGTGTCGGGCTCTAGTGACCTCGATGTTGACGAGCCCTAAAGCCCCACAAAAAAAATATCCGTGTCAAGGGTTACGTGATAATAGTGAAAGTCTTGGACTCGTCCAATTGAGTAATACAGGATTGAGATTCGAAAATATAATCAGCAAAGAAACTTGTAATTAATGGCTCTGATTATATGATGTCCAATGATTTCCTCTAAAATAAATTTTTAACTCGGTGGCAAGAAATTTGAGTCAACCTATGGTATTAGAGGAAATTTTCCAGAGATAACCAACAATTAAGATGAGTCACTCAACTCATTCAAAGAGCGTGTGTTTCATAGATGACACTTGGCAATATAGGATGACATGTGAAAAATGTCTGTACAAGATCCCTCGGAAATCATTTGTTCGTTTCCACTCCATTCTTCACTCTACGTAAACTTGGTTACTTCCCTTCCATGGTGATTTGGAAAGGATGATACGAAATGTCTTTCGAAGTTCGTTGCTGTCTTTCCAAATCACTGAGGTTGCTGGCAGCGCATTGACAATGCGAGAATATGGAGGACCTAGTAATGGAGTGTTATATGTAAGTCATCTCTTACGAATGGTACGAACAGTATCCTCAGTGCAAAAAGTTTGGTGAGTTTAATTAGTGTCTCGCAGATGATAATCTATTTTCTAGCATTCCTACATCTGGCAATTTTTCTAATCATTTGCAATGCAGGTACGTGCACCTACATTTTAGCGCCTTGCTTGCTAGAACTTTCAATTTTGAGGTATATACACGACTTTTAAAACATTATGAAAATGTATCCCCTTTTTATATTTTTACACTAAAAAGGATTCACGTAAGAGTTTTATCGAACAAAATATTTTCTTGATGATTGTTTTTAAATATATCATAATAAATAGCGTGCATGACTTGCTGAGTTATAGAATATTCCAAACAATCCTAGTTTTTACATGAGAGTCCGAATTATTTTCTATTATCATTAATTTTTTAAATATATTATTTGAGAGGCATTACGACTAGTTTTAATGTTTTCTAATTTGCGCTTGTGAAAAGGTGCCGTATCCATAAGGACACGCTAGGATGTAATGTTATCGAAATAGGAATCACTTTCTAAAGAGATGTTCTGGCTTGCAAAAAGTTTTTGACGGACAATAGGGCTAGTGAATGCACTAATAATGTGTAATACATAGTAAACTACATGCTCACAACATTTTTAACATTTAAAGATGAATTAATGTGAATATTCACTTCTCAGTTTTTTGTCTTTTTTTAAAATCAGTGTGCGGTGTTGAGAAGGTAAGGTAGTTCTCATAATCCTCGACGCACAAGACGAACACAAAGTTTCATTAACTATACGTATGGTGGATAGTTTTGTTTTTCATTTACTACCCCTAACCATAACGTGTGTTTTCAATTTTCTTTACAGTAATACGTCGAAGACCATCAAAACGCAATATCTATTTGATGGAACACGATTGTATCCACTTAAAATGAGGATACACAAAATCTTTATATTACATACCGTACATGTTATGTGTGGTATGAATTTTAATAATCTCGTATTAATTAGATTTCGACATGCTAAGCTCCTTGCGTATCTATATAGATACGGTATCATTGTTATTTATTAAAATAACAAATATACCAGTAGAAACTATCACTTATAAGCTAAAAACTGTAATATAAATATCTCAAGAAAAGTAAATGAGAAAGGAATTACAGTACTCTTAATGCAGTCGTGTCCGTATTATCGAAGTACAAAGAATTCGAAACTCTTTTATACTCAAAATATTTCGTTTAATGAAATGTCTCGTTTAACTGAAGTGTTAACTACTTCCTGCGAAGAGGTCTGACATCAAAACTGTACAGGCTCAGGGAGATGCAGACGCTCGTATCGTAAACACTATATTAGAATATTCCTTCCACTCGTCAGTGGTTCTCGTCGGCACTAATACGGTTTTATTGTGATGCTTGTAGCTCGAGCTACTCTTAAGCACAATATAAAAATATTTCATCCATGCACAAGTAAAGTGAACGGAAAATTGTTCAACATTTCCCAAATACAAGTTGAAATTGGTGAGCCTATGAAGGAATCTGTTTTATTGGCGCAAGTAGTTAGTGGTGGGGACAAAACATCAGCAAATTTCGAAAAGGAGAGAAGAAAGCGTACAAGATCCTCCAAATTGATGAAAAAATTGAGGTCAACTGTTGTCAGAATACTTAATAGCACATCGGCAAATGTTGATGATATTATTGGAAGGGGAGAAGATTTAGCGGTGGCAACATCCGAACGGTAAAGAATTCAGGGATGTTAATGAACTACGTGTCCACCGCTTCAGGTGTTCGATTGCCGGGGGAGTGTCGGTGCCTCCTTGGAGTTAGCATATCTTATAGTCACTCACTAAAGCAGCGCTCTCACAACACACTGAGAACCTATCCTATTCCACGCTACATTCAAATAAAAAATTAAATTTTGTTGTACTGAAAACAATTACATTCTTATTAATCTTATATCCTTATACAACATTAGTAACAAGAATGGCTCGGTAATCAGTTGGATCATACAGTATGGGGTGGAAATTGAAGGGAATGAGAGGGAAATTATGACCAATTTTTACATACGAGTATTGTTCCAACGAGTGTAGTCCTTAATAGTATCTTACAACAAAGAATACATTATAGTGTTTACAACACCAAGCACATTCGACCGGACGTCTTGAATCCTCGTCACGAGTCAAGTTGCTGCTATCGCACTTGCAAAATAATATATTTTATAAGAAAACGATGGTTGTTATAACACTGAAGACAGTGTTTTGCTATAAGGGCTTAAAACGCCATTCTCTTCCCCATATAATTTTAATGCATAGCTTATGAAGGATTAAAATATTAGACACGCTCCATTCTTAAAAACAGAGTCCGCAGTTGCTTCAGTTGTGCGAAGAAAAGAATTGCACGAGTAGTAGCGTTTTCATACGACCGTCAAAGGCGAATTTTTATCTGCTCTTACATTTGTGTATGTTCGTGCAGAACACATACACTGAACATTTCTAGATATATTTGACTAGGAAATTAATTATAGATGTTGTCATTGTTTCTTGATTTCCTTTACAGCAAATCGCTAATCCCTTTGAACCCACCGGTTTTGTACGCGAAAAGCAATGAAAGGTTAAATATAAAATAAAGAGCGTATATAACGAAAGTGTTTATCACGACACCCTATTTAAGATGGTCAATTCGAAAGGTAGTCTATTTTTGATCCAACGGAAATCGTTAAGAGAGTCACTTTCGTTAACAGGGTCGTTTACATTACTTATATCTAATTTCATAACTTCGTAGTGCCTAATTCTTTCCAAAAATGTATATTTTATACATTACATGTCAAGACTTCGGTCTCTTGTTGGAGAGTAGAAAATAAACTGTTAAATTATGCAATTATCTACGTGTCTATTGCAATACAACACTTAAAGTTTGTCATTAGCTATTCCTGATTTCAGGGCTTTTAAATCTTGTATTATTTTGACATAAGCAAATACATAGACACGGTTAAGAAATTAGCGCTTGACATACCTTGAGCAAGATTAAAGTTTTGAAATGATTTCACCACTTTTTTCTTTCTTCCGTACGTTATTTGAATACCATTTCAATGCATGTATTATGATATAGTTGCTACCTCTATTTCCTTCTTCAACCTGGCTTTGACAGAGTTTGCGAGGGAAGATATTTGCAGTTCATGATGAGTTTTAGCATAGTTTTAATTAGTAATTTGGATTTTTTTGTGCAGTAATGTTTTCGTAATAGGTGATGAACTAATTGATGATGAAATTTTTTTTGTATTTTCGAAAATTCTCCCCATAGAGTTTAGAATTGAAAACCGTCTTAAATTATGATAAGAAAATGTTCCGCTTTAAAAAATAGTCTAATGATCGCTATTTAAATTCTCTGGATAAGTTATTGTACCCCTCTCTCCTACCAGTTTTGTGAAGAGTTATTCTTTGAAAATTTAAATTCCACAACTGTTTCTCTGCTTTCGGCATTAATTTCAGTTAGAATTGTTACACATGGATTTTAAACGTATTCTTGGTTTTGTAAGCAAACATTTTCCAATTTTATTTAGCATGTTTTATATTTAGATGTATAATATTAAGGTTTTCCATATTTTACTTTCTATTATTTTCAGCAGCCTTAAAAAAACAATTTTCATTCTTGTTCTATTTAAACCATTCTATTTCCTTTATATCCAATTTTCAAAAATTATTTTCCCATAAATTTAAACAATTTATCTAAATCACATTCATTCCTAATTCAAATTAGATTAGCCTTCAGTTCTTTTCATAGCAACTTTAAACCTGGTTTTGATATAAAATGAATTTTTTTTTGCATTGAATCTTTTATTTCCAAAATAGTTTTTCCATAAAAGGAAATAATAGTTCATAAAAATACAATATTTGATTTTCAATTTTAATTACTTTCTTTTAGAATTTTCAAGAACCATGTTTCCAATTATTTAGTTGTTTAACTTAACAAATTTTTTAATCTTTGTTTTTGTAGGCTTTTGTCAGTTTTTAAGTCATTCAAATTTATTAATTTTACATTAAATGATCAATAATTGTACAAATACCATGTATGTTCATCTCATGTTTATAACCTGCTTTTGAAGATTTCTACAGAGATCGTTTTCTTCCAGTTCATTTAGTCTCATAAATTTCACCCTTACTTCTTTACTTAATTTTTTTATCACAATTTCCCTAAAATGTCAAAATTTCTTTATATCTTTTATTATCGTATCGTATTGGTAAAATAGTAATGTTATGGATTGCTTAACATTTTTATGCCCTCACAAAGGATATCAAGTTTTTTGTTTACATCCAACACATTAGTGTCATTTTAAGACTCACGAATCACATAATAATAAAATTATTGTCAAAAAACAGTACAAACTGCGTATGACTACTGCAGGCAGAGGCGAATTCAAAAATTTCAGCAAACGTTCCTAGAGAAGATAAAAAGTTAGCTGCTAATTATAATACTAATAGAATGTAAATATGTTTGTAATTTAATGCAAAAAATTACATGTACAAGTTATTATCGAACTATAGATAATTCTGAGTATAATGTTTACAAATCATAAGAGTTAAAAAAAATAAACCCACTAAATTCACGATTTATTGTTACAATAAACACGCCCCTAGACAAAGCCTAGAGAACCTGTATAAGAAATCCACCTCTACCCGAAGGAAAAACGGAGAAAAACACGGGCCAGGATGAGGCTACAGGATTTATGTATACAACAGTGCCAAATTTGNCACATAAAACTAAATTAATATGAGCCATAGGACAACACAATCATGCAAGAAAATAGTTTTTGAAATTGTTAAAAGTTATGTAAAAAATACGACAGCAATGGCGTGATAAAGTACAAGACGGATTTAACTTTTATTAAAATCAATAAATTCTTTTACAGTGTAGAAACACTGGTGTAGGATGTAGTTTCTAACCGCGGATTTGAAGAGATTCGATTTCATAATATCTTTTATATTCTTGGGCAGGGAATTAAATAGAACGATTCCCGAATAATATGGTCCTTTTTGGCAAAGAGTGGCTGACACTCTAGGGCGATGAATATTATTCCTATTGCGAGTATTGTGTTCGTGAACGAGACTGTTTCGTATAAAGCAAGGGTGGTGCTTCAGTAATTCGGTCTTAACAAACACGACCGTTTCATAAATATAAATGCAGGGAAGTGTTAAGATATTTAATTCCTTGAATAAAGGTTTACAAGAGTTTAGGGGGTGAGATCTACAAATTATCCGAACTATCCACTTCTGAATTCTGAAAGTTTGAATACTCTGACCGGAATTGCCCCGGAAGGTAATGCCGTAACGTAAATGGAGGTACACGTTTGCAAAATATACGCAACGGGAAATACGTGGACTAACTGCGTTAACTAAGTTTCGGAATGCATAACACAATTTGCTTAATTGGGAATTGAGATTGTCAACGTGACAATTCCATTTGAGGTTATATTGAACATAGAGACCTAAGAATTTTGTATTCGTAACAGTTTTAAATTGTGTTCCGTTTAAAGAAAGAGAAACCTGGGGTAAAGATTTTGTGATACTATTGTGAAATGACATAGACACTGTTTTGTCAGTGTTTACAATGAGACGATTTGCATGGAACCAAGTCGAAAGGTTAGACAAAATTTTTTTAGCATTGGCGTGTTTACATAGTAAATTACTGTCATCAGCAAAAAGAACCATTTTGCAATCTGATGTGGATGATGACATGTCGTTCACATATAATAAAAAGAGTATACGGCCGAGAATTGAACCTTGGGGTACACCGCAAGTAAGTGGCTTTGTTTCTGAAAGATGATNCAACGCTAAAGTATTTTATTTTTAGTATAGGATATTTCGACCTGTTGATATCTATCTTTTAAATAAGAAGTTAGCCATTGATGTGGAAGTCCACGAATGCCTAAAGAATGCAATTTGGAAAGAAGAATTCCGTGATCAACGACATCGAATACTTTGGATAAGTCACGAAAAACACCCTGAGGATTTTCTCCACGGTCAAGAGATGTGGTAACATCGTTTAAGAAAGAAAATATGGCGCTTGTGGTGGAATAGGATATCCTAAAACCGTGTTGATCGTTAGAGAGAATGTTATTTTTTAATAAAAATCTAGAAGACGCTTATAGAACAATTTTTCTAGGATTTTTGAGAAAGTGGGTAGTAGAGATATTGGTCGGTAATTTCCAATATTAAGTTTGTTTCCTTTCTTGTGTAAAGGTTTCACTTTAGCTCTCTTAAATATATTGGGAAACACCCCTTCCGATAAAGAACTATTAAAAATATTTACGAGTGGATTTAATATAGCGTGGGACGAAGATTTAACAATAAACTCAGGTATATCATCTATGCCTCGTGAAAATTTGTTTTTTAAGGAGCTGATGATTCCCATGACTTCACTGGCGTTAGTTTCGGAAGTGAACATAGAATTGGGTATGTGGGTGGTAATAATTGGAGGACATTGATTTGGATATATTGAGTTCGTTATTTTACCTACTTCTGAGAAGTAAGAATTAAACAAACTTGCGATGTCCTGAGGATTTGATACGATTTTGCCATCGTTTAGTAGAGAAACATTTTCTTCGCGATTTTCAGAAGTTGACGTGTAATTGTTAACAATATTCCACATGGCTTTCATCCGGTTGTTCGATTTTAGTATATGCCTGTCGTTTTCCATAACTTTAGCTGCATAGACTACTTTTCGGAGAATAGTCTTATATTTACGAAAATAATTATGGAATTCGGGTGGTTGGTTATAGCGTTTTGAAAGATAATATAAACGGCGTTTGTTTTTTGAAGAAATTCTTATCCCTTGGGTGATCCATCTATTGTATTTCTTTGTGTTAATTAACTTGCGTTTTATGGGAAAGCTAGAGTTGTAATGTTTTAGGAATATTGAGATAAATACATTGAATTTGTCGTCGGTGTTTTGGCAATTGTAAACATCTTTCCATGGTTTTTCACGCAAATATTTTATGAATATGGATTGATTTGTGTCATTAAATTCTCTTGAAAACTTGTAAAGGATTTTAAATATTTTTAGTTTATTATTAATTGTCAATACTTGAGCAAGGTTTTTTAGTGTAAGTGTCCAGTTCTCGAATAACATCAGCCAAACGAGCGTTTGGCTTAAAGAACCCGGAGACTGAGAACTGGCTAGGAAGCAATCCACGCAATACGGAGGACATCTGACGACCGTGCGAATCAGCTAGTATGAGCACGTTTGATTTCTGCGTGGAAGTGTTGGCTTCATCTCTGGATAGCACTACTTTACGTGGTTTTGGGCGGCTGTGCTTACCAGTGCGTGGTTTGTGAACAGGTCTGGGTACTGGACGGGAGGGGATGAAACGAGTAGGTAATGGAGGTAACTGGGACATGTCATCTAACACACTAAACCTATTCTGAGTGAAGAGTTGGGGTGGCGCATGTGTCGTTGATCTAACCGGGTGATAGTAGTTGGAAGGACGGCGAGAATTCCTAACTGTAGTCCAACCGCCGATCGTTTTCTTATTGACCTCTTCCAGCGCACTGATCCGTGTGTCAATATAATGTACCAAGTCATTGTACGCCTTCTGACGATCAGCTTTTAATGAATTGAGGAAGGCAATAGTGTCCATTGTTGTGAGTTAGTTAGCAACATAACGACAAAAGCAAATGAGAATACACGAAAACTGACAACTAACACTGAATGAAGGATATTAGTATAATAATATATTTATTTCTACGGAAGTTACAAATGAGATATTAAATAAATTAAATATACCAACCGACGACGAAAATGATTGAAATAATTATTTAGGGCGACCACTGGAGATTAATTACTTATTATTTTGAATAATGTTATGTATATAAAACTAAATAAAAATATCTCACCTTAACCTCCACACCACGGGTGAGGATAAGGTCGACAATCGTATGACAATTGTCATATATTGTACTAATTGACATTATACTTGCTGAAGTTAAGTCATTACACATTCCTTTATTCTTTCAATAAATGTATGTTCGACAACTTGAATTAGATATTAAAGTAAATTAACAGAGAAGTTTAAATGGAAAATACACCATTCAAAGTCTGAATAATAATATTTAAAGCCATTAGGCTATGAGACAACTCAATTAATTTGTGGATTTTTTGTACCATAGAAACTCTCCCCCATATCGTTTATAGTCATGTTTTTATTTTGAGTTACACGCGCGTATATTTAGTAAATTTATTCAATGGTGAGTTGATGAATATCATTCATATATACACTTAAGTACCGCTATGAACGAAAACTTTTTTAAACTTGCGCCATCTTTGTCATCTATTGTCTTGTAGAGGAAACACAAGGCAGTGACCGAGGAGCTACCTGGTGACGAAAAATGGAGACCCACCTTTCAAAATCTTGAACAAAATTAAGGTGGGTCTAGCATTCCAAGTTAGTCAACACACCGAGAAGTAAAATTGTTTTCTTTATATTTAGTGTAATTGTTTTATAACACAACAGTATGAATCATAATGACGAGAAAGCATGATTTAATTTGTATCTATCGGTTAATAATATAGTTCAAACAATATTTAGGAGCTCACTTGAAATACAAACATTGCGACCGAGCACAACGGTATCCTGATTCATGCTTATCAGGTCAGAAAAAGTTAAATACTTTCTCAAATGTCCGGTGACATATAGATAAAAGTGATGTAAATATACTACTTAAATTCACCACAAATCAAATTAATTTTTCATCATTTTCTTGATTTAAAAGTTGGTCTTTTTTTTAAAAAAAAAGGAAGTGTTTCCTCTACAAGACACAATGTATTACACCATCAATTATAATTGCAATTCTCTTATTTAAAAGGTTGGTGATGTATTTTTTTTTTAGTTTAAATAACAATAAAACATGTAACTCTTTATGTTTGCCGATTTCAGGTATTTTAGTGACTTAATTCTATGTACGCTAGTACTACCTTAAAGAAAAGTTATCGCGATTCAGCGGAAGGAAAAGTCGAATAAAAATTGAATAGCAATGAAAAATAAAGTGAAACGAATATGATTGGATGTCAACGAAGACATAATATTTCCTATGAGTTTGAATGCAAAGTATTGTGAATTTGTTGGAAAAACTCAATTATAAGCTTCAGAACGAGTGTTCTAACGATACATTCTAACAAAAAGGTTTCTGAAATTAATAGCCGCGCATGACTGATTTTTTATTAAATTGAAGTTAAAATCTCCCAATGTAATATCATGTTCGAGCTGCCAAACAAATTTCGATAATACATTTAAAATACCGTCAATATTATTGGTTTTAGGGGGAGAGTACATTACCGATAATATGTACTTTTTCGTCAACAGTTGTATTTCATTTACCAGATATTCTACTATTTTATTTGCTTCTTTTTCGGATGAATCTAAAACTTTGTACTGAATGTCGTCTCGGAGAAAAACTCCCACTTCACCGTCATCTGATTTATCGCTACTATATCTATCCGTACGAAGAAATTTATAACCAGATATTGCAACCATGGATGAGTGTAAGCTCCTTTTCATCCACGTTTCGCTAATACACAAAGTATGCTATTGTTGGTTGGAAAGTATTTGAGCAACTTCCTCATGTTGAGAGATAACAGACTGAGCATTTATGTGGGCAGCAGACAAATAATGTCGAGTGAGGGTTGCGGCACTCAGGTTTGGGACAGGTAACGCTTGAGCTCATGGATCTGGGGGAGGTAGGCATGTTGGTGATGTCATTTAGGTGACGAAAGCTTTTATTGGGAAGTTTTCATAATACCAAGTTGAATAGTTAAGAAGTTAAAAATAAGTAATTTATGGATTTGAGTATTTTGGTATTTAATAATTGAAATAAATTTGAAAGTAGTAAAAATAATTAATTGAAATATTGGAATAATAATATTATTGAGAAGGAATAAGAAGAAAAAAATCGGTATGACTTCTGTCTTTACATTCCACATCCTTTCAACTTCAATTGCCAAATTCTTGTATTTTAGTTGCTTTTCTGCCTCCTTCGAAATGACATTCTGGACACAAGGAATAGCAACATCTACGATCTGGCACGATTTGTTATTCAAATTCCGAATCACAATGTCCGGTTTATTTACCATTACCGTGCAATCAGTGTGGTTTTGCTGATCATACAAAATAGTGTATCCTCCAATAGATGTCAGTGGTCTCGGTGTATGTTCATACCACTCGGACTTAAGTTTGGGACTTTAGTTTTTGTGCATATCTGCCAAAGTAGGTAGCAACACACTCTCTTATATCTTTGTAAACACTCTTAATTGGCAAGAACTGGGCAAGTTGACAATATATTTTCAATGGTTTCTGTTTGATCTTGGCACTGTCGGTATTTATCATTCTGAGCAATTTTGAGAACCACCGTATCTATTAACCACATAATGTCGCGTTCTCAATGCCTGGTCTTGGGCAGCTATTATGACAGCTTCCGATTCTGATTTCATTCTTTCTCTTTTAAACCGCATAAATGATTGTGCTTCCCTGATCTGTTCTTTGTCAATACGTTTCAAGAGCTGACCATGAAGAGGTTTGTCACGCCACGACCCTTTCAGTGCCCTTTGTGTGTCGCGTTTGCTGTCTTGTTTTAAAAACAGTTCACTGTCTTGTTCCGGGATATATTACATCCTCGCGTGGTTTTTATTGAAGTTTTATTTGCTTTGCTATTTTTATTGTTTTACAATTGTATTTTCTCTGTACAAACAGAGAGTTTAGGCGGGTTTGTATGCCAAGCTGGAAGTAAAATGTAGTCTTGATACTAAGAAATTTGCTTGTTAGGTGGCATGTTTGTAATATAACAGATTTTTGCATTTCAGGCAGCACAATTCTTGTTAATGGCAAATTTGCAAGATGCCCTTTTAGTGTTTTGTAAAAGACTTCTGTTGTAGAAATTATGAGGGGTAAAATCGCCACTTCATTTTGCCTCCAGATCTTTTGAATTTCTGTCTTAAGGGCCTGATATTTTTGAAGTTTTGTTTGTTCTATCTTTTTTAAATTGTTAGTGTAAGGAAAAGCTACATCATTAATAATATCATTAATAAAAGTTTTGTCTATTAATTTTTAAGATTTGTCTATTAATATTATGTTCGGCATTTCATGATTTACTGTTCTGTCTTTAATGATTTGCTTATCCTAATACAGGGTGGAGTTTCTATTTTCTAGGACAGGTGGAGGATCGAACTTATAATAGAGGAACGGTTTCAACCAAGTTTAAGCTTTTAGCTAGCTCTTGGTGAATAATTTTGGCCACTTAATTATATTTTTGCGTGTAGTCCTGAGGGGCGAGTACTTGGCAACCCGGAATTTACTTCATTATTATTATTATTATTATTATTTTGATGTAGTGATGTTTACTACACAGCTCTAAAGGTGTTGTAGCTGGTTCAAATTTATAATCCCAGGTTGCTACCTGCTCTGTAAAGGATAATATGCACATTCCCTTGGTTTGCCTGGGATGGAATCTAAATGCTTCTTTAAAGTTACAGATAGCGTACCAATGGAACCCACAATGATAGGGATAACCTTTTTTAACTCCCCACATCCTAATTTCGATAGTAAAATCTCTGAATTTCAGCAGCTTTTCTGATTCTTTCTGTGCTAAATTTTTATTAGTTGGCGCTGTTACATCAATCAGCAAGCAGGTTTTTCAGATCCTTTATTACAATATCTAGTTTAATGGCAGGAACGCATCTGTCGGTGTGTAATTGTTGATTGAACAGTATCAGGATTTCCTCTGTGGTTGCTACTTCTATTGGTTCGTGTTTATACCAAACTTACGAGGTTGGCAAACCTAGATTTCTGCATGATTTCCAGTGAATGTAAATACATACCTTGTCATGTCACTTTATAAACTCATGTTTTACTAGCTGAGGGAATTCGGAAACTATGTGGTCCATTGTCTGACATAATCTACATTTGTCATCAGCTGTGGTTTTCAATACACGTTTTCCATGATGCCTAATTCTACGAGCTTGGTCTTGTTTTGCAATGATTTGTGCCTCGGTTTCTGGTTTTAAGTTCCCTCGTCTAAGCCATCCATGAGTTCTTTTTGGATCTACATTGGGTACATTTATTCTCTTTTGATATTGTAGCTGTTTAGCTTTATGTCACTCCAATATTTTTTCAGGTTTTCTTGAGAAAGTTTCTTCATATCAGCTTTAACCATTTATTCTTCTGTATTCAGGGGCATTTTCTCTAGTTGACAATTTTGTAATTCATGCATATTTCTAACGGCATTATTGGTTATTCCTCCAGACTCTCTTTGGATTCGTACCACTTGCATAATTGGTTGATTATCTTAATTTTCTACTACATACTTGGTCATATTTTGGATGGAGTTCTGATATAATGCATAGATTTGCTTTAAGCCCCTTCCTCCATCATTACGATGTACATAAATTGTCTACATCTGATTTAGTATTCTATGTGCTTTTAGCATCTTCCTTGTTTTCCAATCTAACACCCTGATTACTTCCTTCGCCCATCCAACTATGCCAAAACTGTATTCCAGTACTCGTACTGCCAAGCTTCCTAATGCCGAAATCTTGTATTTGCTTTTGCAAAACAGGTCGGGTGGATGTTGCGTTTGGACTTGGGAGTCGAGACGAGTGGTGCAGTGGACAGCACACCTGCGGCCAGAGTAGGATGTCTCGGGTTCGAATGCCGGTCCGTCGCAATTTTCACCTGGCTGTTGATGACGCCAACACTCCTCCACGAGTAGGTACTCTGAAGTTGTGAGTTAAAACTTTTGCTCTTTGATTTTGTTACCAAAATATTTCCGAGCCTCTTTTGTAATTTTATCTTTCATATTTTCAGCACTTATTATATTATTCTCTTTAATTCCTAAATATTTGTAGCTTCCGTGTGGTTCTTTCCGTTTTCTTGATAAATTTCCAAGTTTTCTAGCTTGCCTTTCTTTATTTCAGCTTTTGCACATTTGTCAATTCCAAATCTCTTCCCAAGATTATCGCTGTATTAAGCATACCTAGTAGTTCATCTTCATTTTTGACAAATATTTTGAGATCAACCATGTAAAAGAGATGGGTTATGCTCCTGTGTTTTTTTAGTGACATGTTTTGTGACAAAATTCTAGATAGAGGGAAGAGACACATACAAAACAAAAGGGGAGACAATGAATTCCCTTGAAATATTTCTCTTTTTATGGGTATGGGTTGACTTTCTTGATGTCCGTTTTTGGAATTGAAGACCAAACGCGTGCACGATTTGGTCATAGAATATCTGCATAATTGTTTGAGACGTTCATGTATTTCATATACTTCTATTAGCTTTACATTTTTTTCTCCATTTTCTTGGCATATGTGTCATCTCGTATCTTTAGCTTCTGCAAAACGAGGTCCTTCTCTTTTTATCAGTTCTCTTTCTCTTTTTGTGATTTTCGCACAACGCATCTTAGCCACCTTTCGGTGTAACCGTACCTGCCCCGGGGAGGCGAGCGCAGATCTCATTTTGTCTTACTAACCAACTGCTTTGTGTACGTGATTTTATTAACATACTCCATAAAAATGTCAAATTTAATTTTTTTGTATCTAGTAGTGTCCAAGGTTTTTTCACATTTAACACATCCTGTCTCTGATAGCTACGTAAAAACTCTGTTCTTTCTTTAGAATATGTGTCACACTCTCACAACCTATGTTCCGGGGTATCCTCTTCTATTGTACATGCACATCTTCCATCCTCGATCTTTCCTACTTTGTGTAGATACGTATTGAAGTTGCCATGTCCTGTTAAAAATTCTACCATGAATTTCGTGGGATTGACTCACTTCCTATTCTTACCCACATATATCACTTCTGGTATATATTTGTATGTCTGTCTTCCTTTTCCCGTTCTTTCCCATCTGGTTTGCCATCCTTTTGTCAACACACCTTTTAGCTTTTCTCCTGCCTTCTTATCGTCTTTCTGCACCCATTCGTCATTCATCTTCATGCTCCCCTTCTGGTGTAATATCCTTCTACACATTATCTTCTAAACATATAAATCCAATGGTATAACACTTATTACATTCAACGCCTCCGTTGACACAGTCTTATATGCACCTGATAGTTGCAATAAACTTATCCTTTCTATTGACCGCAATTTCATCTGAAATTGTTTTGTGACTACACTTTTAGCCCATATCTCACAGTTATGTGTTATTATGGGTCGCTCCAATGTAGAGTTTTCCATTTAAAATTCTGTTTATTGTTTTCAGGATGTGGGGGTGTAGTCCAGTGAGTCTTTTAATCCAAAACCATTGTAGTTTATCCAGCCCTGCGACTTTCCCAAAAGTCATCTTAACTAGGGTATTTACGAATGTTTCTTTACCTACATTTAATTCTGAATGAGTATTTAACTCATTTAAATGGTGGAATTTTTCCTCCTCCTTTAGCATCCATTGAGTATCGACGTTATACTGTTTGTCCGACGACTAGAGAGTGGACCAGTAATTTTCAGTTTCCTCCATACTTGAAATTTCTGTTAATTTATTATATTTGTTCATTAATTTTCTGTAAAAGCTTTTGTTGTCCCTTTCAAACATGATGTTCTAAATTCGAAAATTTGTTCTCTTTTTTGTATCTTCTGATTCTTTGCGCCAATGCTTGAATTTTTTCTTTCAAAATATCCTTCTGGCGTTCCACATCTAAATTAGATTCTAGACTATATATTCTTTTGAGAAGAATTTTGCACCATAGATTTTCCCATAGACCTTTCTGTTATGCATCAGTCAGAATGACTAGATCACTCCGTAATTTACTCATCCTCTTTTGTACCCTATACACACATGGTGATTCTCTCTGAATATTTTATTACCATTTTGTTCTCTGATTTTGTTGGGGAATGTGCTCTTATAAATGTAATTTGCACACCCATACATTATTTGATTAATGGTTGACAAGTGATTAAATTCCTCGTCGTATGAAAATGTTTCTCCTGCTTTGTTTACCTGTTCTAACAGGTCCCTGACTTTCTTTCAGTCAGTTTTCTTGATGGATTTCTTTTATCCAAAGTCACAGATTTCACTGTCTCTATTTCCTGCAGCCGGTCTCTTTTTAATATTTCCTAGGAAACATCATTTACATCATCTGTGTCTATATTTTCATCCAGCGGTTCTTCCATTTCAATTTCATTGGTCAAATGAGATGTTTCAAAAATTCATTTGTTACCATGATTTTGACTTCTTTGTGTTGCGATGGACTTAACGTACTTTTTTTTACAATAAATCGCCTTTGGTTTGCAAGTATTTTTGGTTCCAAGTTGGGTCTTAATTCAGAATTACGTTCTCTCCATAGTTCGTTGACACTTTTTTCGGAAGCGTTACCTTCGATATCTTTGTAGTAGCAGCACCACATTATTTCTTTATATTCTTCTAGAGACCAAAAATTTCTTCTTTGCGTGTTATCACGTTCAGTGGTTAACAGTAGAGGTCTCACCTACTGGTTCTTAACTCTGTGAATTTCTTTGAGTAGACCCGGTGAAACAGGTCACTAGAGACTCCTCTTCGTTGAGAGGGGGGTTGCATAATTTTCTACAGTAGCCCACCTAGCACCATGCCGTGTATTCGAGTTAATTTATCTAATTCTATTGCTTCCCACGAGTAGCTGGGTTATCTTGTCAACTGTGGCAGAGCCCCGCGTTACGACAGTAAGGTTTCTATACAATCGGAGGGCGCCAGATATCCTGAGGACACTCGTTCGAGACTTCTTACCTTCCGCCGCATCTGTTGATGCTGTCCATCAGCATGGTGGCTCACACTTTGGACAGAGTTACTTTTTTCTAGGTTGACTCCTGTAGATCCGTCGTGTTCTATAAATGCAGTGTTACCTCAGACAGGATGTGGTTCTTCACCACGCACGGATGGTGTTGGGCAAAATGAAGCGTAATACTGACGCCTAGCATCTGTATCACGCCTCACTAGCCCCTGGGAACAGTGAGGACCAGTGTCAGAAGGAGCTAGCCCCATTATGTGAAAGGTGCTACCTCCCCCAACCCCCTTATTATTTTATCATTATTATTATTATCCATAATTATATCAGCTTGTGTTGGTTTTCCTCTCATCAGTGAATTATTAAATCACGTTCTACTGGAGGAAGAATCTATTTCAGGTCCAAGAACTTTCTGGTAATGTGGGCTGAGGACAGAAGGACGCTGTGTTGCAGTCTGCTTATTATCTTGGTGTTGATTTTGTGTTTTTTAATGGAAGCAACTAGGGATTGGGGTACTAGTCCTAGAGAAGATAAAATGATAGGCACTATGATCACTTCTTGAACATTCCAGAGTTGTTTTACTTCAAAGGCTAGTTGTTGGTATTTTGATATTTTGCCGTTCTTTGTTTTTTCTAGGTTGTTGTAATTTACGACAGTAAAATCGATGAGGTACACTTTTGATTCTTTTCCAAAGGGTGGCATGATAACTGTTGTGAATTGTTTATTATTATTGGGGCTTTAGGGAATATATAGTAGTAAAACAATATTACAATAATATTTCTAACACATTTGTTCTTCGTTTTATACGTCTTATCGATAAACTAATGCTTTTTTGTAAACACAAAAGAATATCGATCATGAGTTTTTGACGGAAATATTCATTTTGTGTGTCTCTGATACCGAAAAATTGGTTTCCAGCATGCCGTCCTTCCGTCTCTTTGTCTGTCTATCCTGTCTGCGTGCGCCGATTCTGCGATGTATTGGGTTAATTTCATTTTTATTTCGTGTTTAACGTAGAATTTGCTTATTGATACACGTGCTCGGATTATTTAGCTTTTATATAATTGGTACTTCATGTATAGCTCAAATTATATTTTAGAAAATTTCTTGGAAACTGTTCCAAAATTCTTTAATTTTCTGTTCAGAAAGAGTATGTATTATTATGTACTACATCCGCATTAGTGGTATTTTTCTTGAACGTTAGCTATTAAAGCAGGAAAATAATTTCTTTATACCATACTACCACATTTATTTACTATTTCAAAATACTTGAAAATTATATTATGAATAGATAGATATAATGTCAATAGATATGTAAAGATGTTTTAAGCAGAGTGAGAATACAACTTTAGAAGAATAAAATAATTTATGTGATAAAATTAATAGAACGATGTAGCCACTCCAGTTACAATATAGCATGATCGTGTGCCTACAAAGAAATTACTTTTACGTAACACGTATTATTTTTATAGGACCGAGAAACCACAAAACTTCGTGAAATAATATTCAAGAATTTATTTTATGTTTAACATTCCAATTGTACTAAGTATTAAGGTAATTGGGTTTCACAGACCCTGAAGAAGAGAGTTCGGTTTAGTTTTATTTCTTTATTCTTCCTCATACACTCAACGCTATAGAAAAAGAGCGAATTGCGTTTTGAATGGCAATTATATATGTGCTTCAGTCATGGTTCACAGATCAATAAACGTCGTTGCACAACGTCCGCAAACTATCGGATTGTTCCAGCTGCTGGCAACGTGTAAATGGGCATTAATATCTGCGTTAGTAGTTGGCATTTCAATCGCTACGTGACGCCACGCAGGGTCATGGAGAGAAATCACGAGCTCCAGGGACAAATCGCTCCGCCGCTCCCCTCAACTGCCTCTACTACAACTCAACTACACTCTTTAACGTTTGTATCAATGCACGCATGTTCCGTAATGATAAAGCTCTTAGTAGTACGAATCAAAAACTGTGACGGAGCTTGGATTTCGCTTCGAGGGGAATTAGAAAACCAGAAAATGTTTCGATAAGGAAGTAAGTCTTTCTAATATATAATATGTTATCTTTCAACAATTTTGTGACATGTTGCGTAACATGATATACGCGATAACAGTGTAAAGCGTAACGAAAATATCTTTGAATTTCATATAAACCCTTTGAGTCTCGATAAAAATATATATGTATAGAATAAATTTTATACTTGAGCAAAAATGATACGGCTAGGACCACAGGGTTACAGCTGCGGTTGCCCCCCCCCCCACCTACCAACCAGGTCCGATGAGAGGGAGGCTCCCCCAGGCTATGGAAACTGGATAGGGAGTGAGTGTCAGAAGTTTGAAGTAACTGGATAATGCGGGACTAGATAGCGCTATCTGTTATGTTTGAGATTGTGCATAATAGGTGGCAGCAGGTTCGTATTGGGTTAGTTGTCACTCGGCTCCTATTGGCTAGTTATCGTCGCTTGAAGTGAAGTCGAACCACCTTGAAGCGAAATGAAGTTCGAAGTTGTGAGTCGTGAGTTTTAAACTGTGTAGTGCGCTGGTAGTGCGTAACATGTAATTTGCTACGTAACATAAATCTGTTTGTGACTTGTTTTTTTTGGGGTCTGTGTTTTCTATTTGGCAAACGAAAGCTGTGGTGTTAGTTCTTTAAGTAATACCAGAATGTCCTATGGACAACACCTCTTTACTGTACAACAGTACTGGCGGCGCTCCGGAGGTTGAGTGCTTTTGCATTCGAAAATGTGTTAGTAATAATACCTTTTAAGTTAATCACTAATTTCACGTGTTAAGTAATTGAAGCTTAATATGTGGGTAGACATTGATAGCTTTGCCAAATTCGCAGTTTATTAATATATGTTACATTCTCTTTTAGGTTACAAAAAGTAAGTTAGATTTCAGATTACTTTTCATGGAAGAGTGTTCTGTGCATTTTTCTCCTAAAGACTTCCACGGTAGGTCAAATTATCTTTCTTGTATGAATTTGTGATCCACTTATTTCAGTGATGATTGATGAATTAAGTCACCATGTTTGAAATGGTTTTCACAATAATTATCTTTGCTTAATACACTTATAAATATATGTATGCTGACTGATATTGTATTCTTGTAATGTTTTCCAGGTGTTGCAATGATGACATGAAGCTCATTCAAAATGCGAGCACAAGTAAAAAAAAAAAACAGAAACCTGCGAGGCAAGAAAGAAGAAGAAGAAACAACAATTTAGAGGCTTATGGAAAACCTGGCCAGTGATCTCATTGATTTACATCAATATTTTCTTGGGTAAATAAACTTAATAATTAACTGTCATATTTGAAGTAGTGGATAGTATTTATAGGTTTCATTATGAATGTTGAAATAGCTCTAAATTGATTTCTGTGTTGTATAGCCCTGATGAAGGTAATGTCCATTGCCGAAACGTTGTCAAAGTAAAAAATAAATAATTGGCCAAACTGCAAAAAAAAAATTCTGATTATTATTTTAATAATTCACCTAGACTATATCAAAGTTTGAGAAATGAGGAGGGTTACTTAGAAGGAAGTTCATTAAATGAACAGAATCACAATTAAATTTGCATTTTAAACAAAAGTTAAAAGAAGTAGTACCTAATTAAAATGGAAGATTATAGTTCTATTTCTGTGTGAATAATTCATTTGTATTGACACCGTACTTGTGTCTGTTAAATAAGAATGATTTTAAAAAATTGATGTTCATAAAAAGTTACCTTTATGAGCAATATGTGTACCTGTGATAAGTTTAAGTTTTGGTAAATGTTAATGTTACATATTAAACTATCGACATGGATTGTGTTTGTATAAAAGCAATGTATTTTTACATACCCTAGGTCAAGAGGTGTAGTGAGTTTATATCACAGGTTTATGTAGATGAGTTAGATTATTCATTGAGCTACTTTTATACTTAAAAAAAGGTACAAATAATTAAATGTTAAAATATTTGGATTACACAAATTGTATTTTTACGTATATGTTTAATACTTGAACTGTTGTGATTAAACTAATCTTGGTAACTTGGTAGTTTCATTTTAATACATGAGCTGGATGAATTAAAGGTAGTATTAATATCCTTTTGAAGTATTAAGAGTTTTACTAGAAAATGTATTTAAAAATCAACATGGGCATTTTTAAATGAAATTTTTAATGTGAACACTTTCTCTCAAATGAAAGCTGTACTTCTTGGATGGAC
>NNCF01125996.1:520895-559321 GCA_002313205.1 Laupala kohalensis | reverse complement strand
TGAAAGCGCTAAGTTGCCGGAAGGCGATTAATTTTGAATGTCCATAAACGGTGGCGTCACAGTAGGTTGACTGAATCGGGTTTCAGACTGTTATCAAGACACTCTGAATGTAGACTAAGTCGAGAGTGGGTTGAGCATAGTAAGACTATGTCAACCGGCTGAGTACCGCGCGACGCGACGACTGATGGAATGGATAAAGGGATGTTGAGTGCAGCCGTATATATAGCTGTACTCAGAACGTACATATTGAGTGCATTCATTGATACTGTGTCACGGAACGTACACAGTGAGCGCGTTCAATGTTTGTATGTCATGGGACGTGCAAGGTATTTGCACTTTGGATAAGTATATCGATTGTAGCTGCATGGAGATTATAGCTCAAAGAGCGTCTATATACAAGGAATGTTTATATAGACACGGAGTATTTATACACAAACAAAAAAAACACAATTCTCATAAAACATAAATAATAACACAGTACATAATAAATGAGAATGTGGAAATAAACCCTTTACAAACGTTTGGTTTGTAACATCTGCAGAGCATAGCAAATCAGCATAAGAATCCGCATAAGAATCCTCTTCTACCCCAAGAAAATATTAATAATAACAACAATAATAATAAAATAACTTGTGTCTGAGCTAACCCAAAATCCCTGCACTGATAAAGAAATCTCCACTTTGACACGTTCTTTATACGATTCCATGTAGAAGAATATGTGATTATTCAAATTGGTACATCATTCATAAGTTCTCGTTAATTCAAATCGCTTATTTGTCTGTTTCCATCGTTCGAATTCAAAGTCTGCAGAGAAACGACGCGCGCTGTCGCCTCCTTCTTCTTCAGATACCAAGTGATGAAAGAAGAAGTGCAAAACAACGGGATAATGTAAGAGATAAAGAGATAAAGAAGAATTAGCCAGAAATCTTCCAAATAATTTAATTGATACGACATTTATCTAAAATGAGTGACCAAGAACAAGTTTCTAACATAAAAACAGTAATATGTACAACAAGAAAATCTGTTTTTTCTCTTATATTCTTTGAGAAAGTTTTCTTAATGAGAAATGAAGTTATACATTTTTTGTTTAATTTATACCCAAACAGAAAAGAAGCAATTTTAAAATGAGATTGAACAACAAAGAAGGTATTTCCAATTTCCACACCAAGGATAAGATGACTCCAATCACTGTGTAATGCACCACCTCTAATCTGCAAAAGAACACAATGAATTAAAATAAAACAAAATAAAATAAAATAATGACATCACTATAGAGATTGACCAATAATATGTTTTACTACGTAACTTAAGAATAAAGGAAAATGGAGGAGGAGCTTTGAATAATCTTTTATTTGAATCCGAAAAATATGTAGTTGTAATAGGATTTCTATTTTATATATTTAAATAGGCGAGGATTCTGTGCCTCTGAAACTGGTACACGAGTTACATCTTTCGAGACGAGGGAGATAACCATAAAGATTCTTAGACACCAAAAGTTTAATTTCGACTAAATTTCTAGTTTACCTCTTCACACTAATTTCTAAGTTTTGATTGTTAGTCTATAACACCAGAATTCTTTTCTTTTAAGGTAATCTTAAGATCGGGAATGTCGAATTACTTAGATCATTAAGTCAGCTTTTGTAGTTTCAAAATATTTAGATTAGATTCAGGTATTACAATTTTTATTTCTATTATTGATTGCTATTTAAATCGCAGCTCTTTAGGTCTAATTGGTTGAAATTTCTAATCGCAGCCTGCTAGCCGTCTTTTTAGGGATTACAAGACCTTTCTTAAAATGTGATCGAAGCCAAAGGGAACGAACTTTTATAATTCCCATTCTCTTGGTTTTCCCTTCATAGAATCTAAATGCTTCTCTAAACTTACAGATGGCGAATCAAGAGAACCCACAATGACGGAGATAATCTTTGTTTTAACCCCCACACCTACAAATGTCGACCGCAAAATCTTTATATTATGGCTGTTTTTCTCTTCTTTCTGGTCTAATTTATATACATTGGCAGCGCTATATCGATCAGCAAACATGCTTTACTTTTAATACCCTGCGTAAGAATGTCCGGTTTTTTGTCTGGAATGATTCTTAAGATATGAAGTTCTTGATTGATGAGTGTCATGATTTCCTGTTGGCTTTGCCATTGGCACGAGATAATAATACGTATCTGAGGTGACGAATCCCTCTTATCCTGCTCTTCTTTTCCAGTGACAGGAATTGCCATTTTACCTTTTTACTATCTTTGGAGCTTTAGTGCTCGCCAACCATTAGGTCATTAGGAATAGTGTTTTTTAATCGTGCGGACGGTTTTACGTCAATATTTCATTAATGATTCACAAAAAAAGAATAAACATAATTGGCAGAACGTAACTCACATGCATGATTACGATATAAAATTTTTCAGCGTTTTGAACACTTACAAAATATATTGCCTTCTAGGTGCTTTATTTTCCTTGGTGAAAAGCTTCTTCAGCTGCGTCATACAACACAATATATGAGGAAGTTCAATCACGGATTCTACAGACAATATGAATTTGCCTTTATCTATAGGATTAACCAGTGTTTCTAATTCTAAATATTTCTTATTTGGGAATTGAAAACTGGTCGCAAATGGTCGTGTCAATCGAGAACCCGTGTATATTCTTCTCTGAATTTTCAGCATACTGCAATGCAAAAAATATTCATTAATCAAAAACTAATAGTGTAAAACAACACAAGAAAGAAGGTGAAATGTTTTCTTTATTTCAGGCCATGAGACCTGCTCTTCCATCTAACCGTTGGACGTGAGTAAGGGAATTGGGACGAAGAGATATTGGGTTGCTGGGAAACTTATGGCACCAAACCGACATGCGTATGGAGTAGGTGAGGGAAACCCCAGCCGAAAACCTCACCTAATCCGACCGATCAGGTTTAAACCCACGCTCTATCTCTCAGCGGTATAATGGTTCTAACGACACTACCTTTAGACCATTGCTCTCGCGAAATGGTAAGTATTTTCGTATGTGGGTCTAATTTTGTAACGCGAAACAGTTATCATATAAAAAACATATTCAACTTGAGGTCAGAAAGGATTAATGTTCGTTTCGTCTAAATTACTAATACTCCTAATTCGTGGGTATTATGGTCTAAATCACTTTGCTCTCAATGAAAGAAAGAAGAAACAAACATATTATGTTTACTTCATTTTCCAAACGAAAACAAATAACATCTATAATAAAAATGAGAAACTAACATTCCCAAAATGTTCATTCAGTTCTTTGTATTTGTATAATCGTCGACGCCTATATCTTACCTCATATTCTCACTCGTATACCACGCGAGAAATTCGTAAAACAATGCAATCGGTATGTCGATCATATAGGAAAGATACAAATCGATGAAATCTGAATTTGAAAAGATTAAGAATGGTTTGTATACTAGAGTCATAGCACGATCGCTTAAAACAAATCTCATAAACGTTAACAGCTTTTTCAGATTGAATTTTTCTGTGTTAAATTTTGTTGCGTTTATTATCTTCAAAGGTCGATTCTCCCTGGAACATAAAAAAACATTCCTGAGTTTCAGAATATTTAGAAAACTAACGTTAATATTTATTTATGTTCAATATATTGTATTTAGCGATTAAAAAAATGAAATGGAAATAATAAATGTATTATCCAGAGATAATTTTTTATTAAAACAGTGAGAATAGTATTTCAACAATCCTGGAAATATTTCATTTTCTTCTTGTTGAGTATCTTTATCTAATTGAATTTCAGTGAATACAAATCTATTTTACCTTGTTTGAGCTCGTTGCATTGCTAACAACACAGTTCCATTCACGCATAAATCAACGGGTATGATATCAAGTTCAATCACGTTCGTTATGTGCACACTATGTTTTATACCAAGACTTATAGACAACAAAACCGCAAAAGGCCCGTTTACGTTGTCAATCCATCCAGGAAATGGCTCCATATCAGATGAGATGACTGTAAACAATACAGTGAATTATTTCAAATTTCATAATTGGGGCTAGATACTATTTGAGATGAGGGTAATTTTAAAACAAGAAGGGGATTAATAGTGCTATAAGATCTCGTTTGTCAGATTTGGGATAACAGTGTTTAAGAATAACGTATACATTATGTTGGTGACGATAACTTTGTAACGCAATTGATCAAAACTGGTTTAATCGATGATAATAAATTTAATAATAATAATAAATTTATTGTCAAAAACAGTAGATACTGCGTATGATCACGTGGTGGACAATAAACTAATTTAAACTCCAGAAGCAATCAAGGGACCATCCCATCAATTCCGATCAAGGGCCCTAAGGCAGAGGCGGATTCAAAAATTTCAGCAAAAGTTCCTAGATAAGATAAAAAGTTAGCTGCGAGTTATAATACATATATAATGTCAATATGTTTGTAATTTAACGCAAATATGTTTGTAAATTTACATGTAAAAGTTATTATCGAACTATGGATTATTCTGAGTATAGTGTTTAAAAATCAAAAGAGTTGAAAAAGAACCCACTAAATTCACGATTTATTATTACAATAAATATGCCCCTAGACAAAACCTAGAGAACCTGTATAAGAAATCCGCCTCTACCCGAAGCAAAAACGGAGAAAAACACGGGCCTGGATGGGGCTACAGAATTTAAGTACACAACCGTGCCAAAGTTGAGTACACAAAAAACTAAATTAATATGAGCCATAAGACAACACAATCATGCAAGAAAATAGTTTTTGAAATTGTTATAAGTTATTTAAAAAGTACTACAGCAATGGCGTGATAAAGTGCAAGACGAATTTAACTTTTATTAAAATCAATAAATTCTTTTACATAGTAGAAGAACTGGTGCAGGAGGTAGTTTTTAACCGCTGATTTGAACAGATTCAATTTCATAATATCTTTTATATTCTTGGGAAGGGAATTGTATAAAAACGATTCCCGAATGATAAGGTCCTATTTGGCAAAGAGTGGTTGACACTGTAGGGCGATGAATGTTACTACTATTGCGAGTAAAGTGTTCGTAAACGAGACTGTTTCGTATAAAGAAAGGGTGGTGCTTCAGCAATTCGGTCTTAAAAAACACGACCGTTTCATAAATATAAATGAAGGAAAGAATTAAGATATAAAATTTCTTGAATAAAGGTTTACAGGACTTTCGGGGATGAGATTTACAAATTATCCGAACTATCCTCTTCTGAATTCTGAAAGTTTGAATACTCTAACCGGAATTACCCCAGAAGGTAATGCCGTAACGTAAATCGAAGTAAACGTTTGCAAAATAAACGCAACGGGAAATACGTGGACTAACTGCGTTAACTAAGATTCGAAATGGGTAACACAATTAGCTTAATTGGGAAATAAGATTGTCAAAATGACAATTCCATTTGAAATTGTCTTGAATATGGAGACTTAAGATGTCTGTATTCGTAACAGTTTTTAATTGAGTTCCGTTTAAAGAAAGAGAAACCTGGGGTAAAGATTTTTTGTTACTATTGTCAAATGACATACACCGTTTTTTCGGTGTTTACAATGAGACGATTTGCATGGAAGCAAGTCGAAAGGTTAGACAAAACTTTTTGAGTATTGGCGTGTTTACATAGTAAAGTAGTGTCATCAGCAAAAACAACCATTTTGCAATCTGATGTGGATGATGACATGTCGTTCACATACAATAAAGAGAGTATAGGGCCGAGAATTGATCCTATTAATACGCGAACACAATCTTCTAGTGGAAAGTTCCAATTAAAAAACGTAAGTATGTTATACGAACCTATCGATGGCCGAATTATAGCTGACGGTATCACTTCCTTGTAATCGTTGATCACTTGTTCAGCTAATGCCTTTGTAAATACGTATGTGTTCGGATGTGCTCCCAATATTCTAAAAAATAAGTATAACAAAAATTAGGATCCCATACTCACACATCCTCCACTACAATGTAATACATGGTCGAAAAAAGGAAATGTATAATAATTTGATGTACTACGTAGATTATAAAAATTTCGCCTTGTACATAAAAAATCATAAATACTTAAAAATTTCATAGAAGACATTCGAGTAGGGAGTTGGAAGAATGCCATGAAAGTAATTTTACTTATTGGTCAAGCAACGTAAGAGATGATCATCTAAAGTCTCCGCAGCTTCAATATATGTCTTCCAATCTCCTGGTGGAGGGTGCAGATATTCCTCATTGCACCGTTTATCTGTGTTGCAGAATGCGGTAGATACGTGTATAAAAGCCTTGAGAAGAGAAATGACAAGATGAAAATGATGAAAAACCTTTCTTGTTATATTTCGACTTGCGTTTGTTCTACCTGCAGCTTCTTCATCCCCGAAGCCAACTCACACATCTCCCTGGTGCCTCTGACGTTGAGCAGCACGGCCTTCTTCAGAGGGTCATCGAAACGGACGCTGGCCGCCACGTGGAACGCCACGTGTACTTGATCTTGCAACACGGCGACGTCGTGTGCGCTGAGCCCCAAAGAGGGATCCTGCGCGTCGCCCGCCACCGCCTGCACTTTGCTGCTCAATGCAGACGGCTGTAGTTTGCGCAGGCGCTGGAACAGCTTCACGTTCGTCATGGCCGCTAAGCGCTCTTGCGGATGTTTGCCCTTCTTGGGTCGCAGCAGCACGAAGATGGTGCCGATGTCGGGAGCTTCGCGTAACAATTTCTCGATCAGTGTTCTTCCGATGAACCCGGATGCGCCGGTCAGGAAGACATTTTTCCCGCGGAAGAAGTCGGCCACACTAGGGAGTGTTTGTGGACATATCTCCTAGAAACATGAGAAGGTATGGACATGAATATACTTAACTTCGAGGTGCGAAACTATCATGCTATTCAAAAGAAGAAGAAGGAATTTGCAATAACATTTTGTTTGTTTTGACTATAAAGGAATGAGAACCACCTCTTCTTATGCGCGGGTCCGGACGAAAACATGTGCGCTCTGGAGTGGAAATGTTTGTAACTACGAGGAGTTCCTTGGAAACGCGATCTGTGTCCGCGGAGTGAAACGAAACAGTTGGATGGAATTGATGTAATGAGTATTGGATATGTTTTATACATATTCTCGAATATTACAATAATATTATCATTACGTTTCAAACAGCTGGTTTCCTGACAACTTGCTTCTTCATACGGGTGTATTCTCCTCTTTTTTCAAAGAGTAGATTAGAATCATCAATCGCCCTCCGGTGGCTCAGGGAGTAGCGTTCTTGCTCGTCTCCGAGTTTAATTCTCGGCGGCGTCAGAAATATGTCTCAGTTTTCATATTGCTGTGATTACTCTAGCAGGACGCTACATACCCTGTTTACAAAGAAGTGAATAGAATAACTAACACAAGAACGCCTATACTTTCATATTGCTCCCAATTCAGAATTCTTTCTAGAAGTATACGAAGGAAAGAATATTAACAAAGTATATCCAAGAGACCTATAACCAATATCAACAGAAACTCAGAAACAAGTGGCTAAAATTATTGATCCAACCAATCCGATAATACACGGTCTCCAAAGGGAAAATAATATGTTTGCTTTTTCTCTGGAGAAGCCTCGCTCTGAGACGATCTGCGCTAGTGAACGCGTGTCGCTCTGTCCGTCACTCAGTACAAGCCGTGTCGCTCGTAGCTACAAGTGTCAAAAACCGGATCGCACTTTTTAGTGGCTTTTAACATTGAGAATACGCGTTCCTTATTCTTGTAGCATAGCGTATCAGTTCAATTTTCTTGTCTTACAAAAATATTTATTTTGTAGAGGTATCTAAAATACCAACACGCATCATTGTTCTAAATCAATGTGAATAATTTAGACACATCAATTTTTTTTAGTAGTGTGCTTTATTTACAAATATTATTTATGTACAAACGTGTGCCGAGGCGTCTTGTTGAATGTACGCCTATAAAATTCCCCTTAAGTAGAGACGTGGGCTGCGTATACAATGCTCTGTTATACACTCTCATTGACAGGATAGTTGCTGTTTTAATTTTTGGAAATCTTTGTTTTGAACTCAAAATGATTGTAATTTTATTTACTTGTGATTTGTATCGTATTATTATTAATTTTATTATTATTATTTAGCATATTTTAGTGCATCTTTAATATTGGTTTATTTAGTTGTAAAATATATTTTGAGTATATTGCAACAACCGATTAAATCAGCACCGTTGGGAATCACGGGAAACCAACAGTCAGGACACGAATATATACAATTAATATAAACATATTTACAAAAGATAGTTTAATAAGAGAAATAAATTATAATGTGAAATATACCAGTTTTGCTATAGAAATAAAGATTAAAATAAAATTCAATTATTTACAATACTAAAAAAAAAACAAAAAAACATAACTGACGTAATGCCTTGGAAACGTTTCTCAACATGTCTCCGCCTGAAACAAAAGAAAAAGACGAAGCGGCAGAATCACGGTTCATTTGAATCAGTGGTTTCAGCGCATATTACTCTTTCTCTCATGTCCCTCACAAAGCTTAGGAACTGACCCAGCGACTGCACTACAGATACTCTATTGTCCCTCATTGTCGCAACGACTAAAACTACGTTAATGTGATAATTTTGGAATGCACCAACTTGGATAAAAGTTCGTTTTCGATCTGTTTTCGAGCATGTTAGTAAAATGTGAATCCGATCTTCATTTTGATCCCCGCAAAGTGGGCAAATAGAGTCTCGATATCCTCTCAGTTTTCTTAATTTCCACCCTCCTACCCGAAACCATCCGCAACACGATCGTTCTTTTGATTTGAGACAGTCAATGAATGGTTTTCTGTCCGATTGTCCAGCTACTAATGTTTGCACGATAAGTGACTTCTTTTCCAGTCTGTTAGTTTCTATTTGACGACGGTACAAGTCTTGGAGTTTTCTCTTAATATCTTTTAGGTCGTTTAACGATGGACTATTCTGACTCACACAAGTGATTCCTGCTTTATGAATTAAATTTTCAATTTGCCTGTCCCATTTTCCTTCGGTATTACAATGGTAAGACTGAGTTACAAGTGGGTTTCTGGTACTTGCCCTTATCGAAAGCCAATATTTAATTGCTCTTAATTGTAGAGTTACTTCAATGAAAAGCAACCCAAATTCTCATTAAATGCCAGTGTTTGCTGTGCCCGCTACCATTTTAAGATATTTCGATTGAAGCGAGTTTAAAATATCGTTATTCCCCGCACCCCATATTTCCGATCCGTACGCAATTCCCGGGATGAGTAGAGACTGAAACATTTTATCCATGAGTCTTGGTGCAGTTTCAGGAATTGTAATTTTTGATTTTGTTATTGTACTTAAAATGTATTTGCCTTTTCGTCGAGCTTTCTCCATATTTCTCTTCCAAGTTACGTTCATGCAGATGGTTACTCCTAAATATATGTATTCTTTAACGTTTTCTAGCGTTTCTCGTTTATACGACCAAGTTTCATTCTTACTGTAGACCCACCCATTTTTAAAAGTCATGGTTTTTGTCTTATTAACGTTAACTTTTAGTTTCGTTTCTTCGCAGAAAATTTCTAATTCATCTAAACTTCTTTGTAAACCTGCTTGTGTTTTTGAGAAAATAATCAACTCGTCGGCAAAAAGGAGTGCTAGTATTGAAATATTTTTGTCTCCGATCCTGTGTGCATCTTCATTTACCTACAAGTGGTTAATCTATCTACTTTAAATGTCCACTTTAAATGTAACAAATAACCTTCGCTCCCGACACTACTAAAGACCGAACCTGCCTTTTTCTATCCTCCTCCTTCTGCTCCTAGTATTATTATTATCTCTTACTATTACTAACTACTCCTACTAATACCTCCACACGCGTCAAGTTGTTGGTGAACCCACCTACTAACAATTCCTCATAACCCTACCAACCACCACATAACTTCATATCGCTACTTCATACCTCATATTTTGGTTTGCTTCAATAGCACGTAACATTTGCCATTTACAAAAATTACAAAATAATAGAGAAAGCACAAAATGCTTCAAGATACATTATAAGCAGAAAACGTATTTGTTTTGTAAATAAATAGTGAGGATAAGAGAATGTAACAGACACTTGGTTTGATAAATTTCAAACATTTATTTTCGTTTACCGGTGACTGTTTTATTGACGTGAATGGTAGAATAGTAGACACTAGTTTCGCATATTTTTTAGTTGTAGTTTCACCCAGTTTAATGTTTTGCGTTATCAGTAATATTAATAATACATTTATTGTCAATAAGGCGGTTACAAACTGCGTATGATCGCATGGAGGACACTAAACTAATTTACTCTCCGGATGCAAACAGTGGTGATGTGAGAACCGTTGTGGATACTAATAGTATTACATAATACACAAAATGGAACTTTACATTACGTAACTCATGTGGAGATCTCGTCGAATATCGATTATAACTCATCAGAAAACCAAAAACCCTGAATTCACAATCTGCTTATCTGTTCAAATATAACATAAAGGTCGCGTTACCTGAAGATTTCAAGCAAGATCAGACGCGACAGTGTCGTCAACTTTTAGGACGCGAGGAGTCAAGTATCGTTCTTTTCATTAAATAAGTAAATTAATTTCTTCAGTTTATGCAACGGTCGACAGCCAGGTAAAAATTCTGACGCACCGGGACTCGAACCAAGGACCCCCTTTTCTTGCTGCAGGTGTACTATCCACTGCACCACCCACCTCGACTCCCAAGTGTGTACGCAAATTCCACCAGGCCTGATCCGGTGGAACTGGCTTATTACGTTGCAAACACTCCTCAAGCAATAGGTTCTCGGAAGTTGTGAGTTAAAATTCTTTTCTTTATGTTATTTTTAAATGCAATTATGGGTTCTCCAAAGCCAAGTGGCATGAGGTATGCGGTGGCAACTTAGGGACAGAGTGATCGTAGGAGGCGCCTAGAAACACAAAATGCTACTGCGATATATCACTCACTCAAACACTCGAATATTTGTATATTCGCTGACACATTAGACAAGTAAAATTGCATAATTGTATTGTTGAACTGCTCAAACTATTCCCCCGAGCGCTCACTCAGTAAGACGGTAGGTTGGTCAGGAATCAGAGATTAAACATTTCACACTTTTCTATGTTTATTTGCCCCCGCTCTGGTTGTGTGAAAGATGGAATGTCGAGCTATCATCAGCACACATTTTTATGACCTTCCAAGTTTGACTCTTCATTTGTGACATATTCTGTGACAATTGCTTCTTAGTGTAGCTGATGGTTAATCAATCAACTCGAACATTTGATTTGAAATTGTTTTAGAGTAAGTGATAAAAATTGTTTTGTTATGGTTAATATTTGCAAATTTTTCTGTATAAACGAAATTTTAAATTGAAAATTCAACTTTATTTTAAATCGGTACTAGAGAATTAAAAAATATATTTAATTCAGTTTATTGTACTGCTTGTGGTCATGAACTGTTTGTTACTGCTTTCTTGACATTATATTTATTTATTAATAAACATTTATTGAGGTTCAAAGACTTATGTACGCGTTATTTACAGAGAATGAATAAATGATAGAGCGACCTATTGGTTTTATTGACAATGTGCACCAAGACGCTGAAAGAGCAATCGCAATCTTTTTATTGGAAATCGACAGAGGTTTTAGAAGGACGTTTAAAAAATTCGTAAAAGTTAAGTCACTAAAACGGCAACTAATAAAGTATAGACCAATGAACTTGCGTCATAATCGTGATCATATAGGGAAATGGTAAAAATAGATGATTAACTGTTGAGAAAGAATAAAAAATAATTTTTTAAGAAAATGTGAAAAGAAAGTGAAGTTTCAACTTACGAATGAATTATCGGATGTAACTTTTGAAGGCGCCATACTTTACTAGTAAGTGTTATTCCTTTGACCAGACCGTTCCTTCACGTTCATGGAAAAGCCACTTCACTGCAGTGATACTCTACGAATAGGCATTCAAATTTCGTTCATTAAATTTAATGATTGCAAATTCAATGCTGATGCTTGCACGTAGTGATTTCGACAACCAAGTCATTGTTTGCTTAGTGCATTAATCAATCGATTACGTCAAGTCTGTAGTTTCTAACTGTCTCTAAGAACATGTGCGTATTTTTTAGTTTGAAAAAAAAACTCTTAAATAAACACTATATGAAAAACCTTAGAAACAAACTACACAAAAACATTGATCTTTTATTTATGGGTGATTTTCGGTGATAAATTGAAGCAACTGTCTCCTTATATGAAAGAGGGCGATGATAGAAAATTCAAAATATCAAATTCTGATTCCCTGTTAATGACACTTTTGAATTCAACGGGGAAAACCTCTTTTTCAATTACTGAGCTCCACGAGACGGAGGAATATATGAAAATCTCTAATGACGTGAGAGGTTGGCTAGTTTTAAAGTTCTCAATATTTTTTTTAAATGTTAATGATGATAATAATAATAATAATAATAATAATGATTTTAATTCAACTTTTTGCCAAAAATGAAATTTAATTGCAATAAGAACAATAAATTGACGAGTCTTCTAGAGATTATTTTAAAATGGAACTTGGACGAGAGAAATGTTTCGAAGTGATCGACAGGGGATATTCGGTCACAAAACAATACTTGGTGATGTAGTGGTAGCGACTTCGCTGCACGGTAGAACTTGAGTTGAAACTCTGATCGGCAGAAGTAGGAGAGGTTTTCTGCTGGGGTTTCCCTCGCCTTCTCAAGACAAACATCAGTTCGGTACCATTTTGCATTTGACGAAACATTATATTGAAGAGAGTATTATTGCAGTACATTGAAAGAAAATTTGAGAAATGAGCTAAAGACGTAGATGACGCTAATAAAAATTAATTGTCTCGCTTTGTATTGTAGATATGTAGAAGAGTGATATTCTTTAGATTAGTAGAAAACACAAGAGCAGATGTTCAAAGGCTAACATTTTGACTTTTTTATTGTCGGACTTGAGAATACGTATTCTTCACAAAAAGAGGCAATGAAGATGAAAATAAAGTGTAACAGTGTAATAAAGTAAGCGAATCCGACACTGGGAGCGCAACCGAACGCAAGCACGCGAGCTGATAGCAGGAGACCCTGGGAGAGAGAATAGGAACCATTGAAGGATGGTTGGGTGGATGGTTTATTCGGCATGAAGCAATGCCCGAACTATGAGCGCCATTTGTCATCTGCGCTTTCTCCCTTCAGAATTTTATAAAAATACAATAACTAAAGTAGTAAATATTTAATATCTGCTACATTTTACCACAATGTTATTATTTTGTAATAATTCCAGTCCGTTATGAGTTTCTCAGTAGTGCAGGTTGTGGGAAATGCCTTGACTCGTGACGACGACCGATGGGGTTTCACTCGTGTTATCACTCATGTGCTCTTCGCTGAAGCGAACGTGACAGACAATAGAAAGCGTACTCTTCTATCAACATAACAGTCAGTATTCAAAAGCTTCATCTTCATCTGCATCGAAAGCAAATTGAAAATAATACCCGAACGACAGTTCAAAACAAAAAATGCGCTACCCGTTCTCCTTCCGCTACTCTACCTGACCCCAGGAATCTGTGGACGGCGAACAGGTTATTAATAGCTCTCTGCGATCAATGCAGGAGTCCCGGGTTCGATTTCCGGCTTATCTCCATTTTCACCTGATGCAAGTTATCACAATGTGATTTTGAAACATTCATATCACCCGAATATGTATTCCGGAAAATCTGTAATCAATTTATATATCTCTTTTGGTTTTAATTTTTTGAAAGAGCTTTTTTCCATTTGAGGAGACGATAAATTTTTTAATGAACGTGAGGACGCTTAATGTTGGTGAGGACGTTTGATTGGAATATTATGTGAACCAGTGAAACAGTGATTTCTTTATAATTGTACAAAAATATTTTGAATCATTTATTTGTTTAAAGAAAAAATATTATGAAGTTTTATCACATTTTTTGCGCCGACACTCATCTGTTGTGTGCATTCCGACCACTGCGTCTACCCTCATGGATCACCCACTGATTCTGATTATACGAATCTTTAGTGCTCTGAAAATAAAAAATGAGTATGGGAAAAAATAGCAAAACCTTGCGGAATTGTTTCGGTAAAGGTAGATGCAGACTCTGTAGGTCCTTGCATGGCGGTGGCGGTCAATTCTAATATCTCACCCGGAATTTAGAGTAATTTTGATACATAAGACTTCTGAACAATACATTTCGAATTGTCTTTCTACTACTGAATCAAGCTCCAAAATAACGTACCACGTAAATTAATAAACATGTTTTGTTTCTCTCACAACGACGACAAAAAACTGCCCTTTGGATTTTCTGAATTAGTCATATGTTATTTCTCGCTTTCTATCACGAAACAATAATCAAAAGAATGCTCAAACCGTATATAATTTATTATTCTAAAGTCATTTCCTTACTTCATTCTTTTCATTCTGATGCCATTCCAGTACTTTCATTATACTTAGAAACGATATGCAGCTACCATCACCAAATGTTATTTGCATAATGCGGCACACAGTCATTTCATATTCCATTAGCACATCAAGAAATAAAAATATAAAGCCCTTTGATTTGTGTATTCCTGGAATAAAGTTGTTTAATTCATTAACATGTAAGGGTTTCAATCCGTAACTGCCGTAAATCGTGCACAAGATTACGTCGTGTTTCCTTCACCGTGAGATTGACTAAAACCCATATTAACCAGATAAAATCTGTATTTCATTTGGCGATGAATTATTTATCCCTCTTATTTTTTTAACTCGAATTGCGAGAGTAATATTCATACATCACGTCAATAATTAGTTTAGATATATTAACTAGTAATTGTATGTATTTCTTTAAAACAGTAATGGTGGCATACTTATACTCTTTTTTCTCATTTGCAGTTTTTCTTTAATTTTAATAAGTGTAAATTTTAGTAATTTCTAAGAATGACATTTCCAAATATGAAAAGAATAATAATAAATTTACAGTCAAAAAAAGCTGTTACAAATTACGAATGACCACGTGGAGGACAATAAACTAATTTATTCTCCGGAGGAAAGCAAGGGACGTATTCCATCAATTCCGATCAAGGACCCTAAGGAAAAGGCGGACTTAACATTTCAACTTTACACTCCTAACAATAAAAATGGTTCGTTACATTTTGTATAATTAACAAGATACCGAAAGCATTGTATTGATTAAAATACATAAAAGTTATTTCAAAAGTACGTATTACTATTAAACAATAGATTATTCGGAAATTGCTGATGATGAATCGTGTCTATTGCATAACACATAATTTGATTAATTCTTTCAATAGATCTGGTGCCATTCGTCGTAATCATAGATAGTATATAGGGGGGACCCGTGTGTTTCAACGAGCATGGAGAAGACAAAGGATGAATAGGATTCTTTTATGGAACCGCTTCAGATTCACAAATTCACATTTATTACAAATAACATATATACATATATTTTCCTAAATCTACAAAAGCAGAATTACAAACTTGATCCTGAATTCGCAAATTTGAACTTTGTCGTTGTGAGCGACTCACACTCTGAGAATAACATTTTCTACAGTGTTTGAATACATATGAACATAAACCATTGTTTATGTGGCATCCCCTTTAATACCCCATTTCCCAATTTATACAGAATTACAAAATGGATATGAGCAAAGATGTAGTGGGATCGTTAGATCTCCACGGAAAACAAAAAGCCCTTTGAAGTTTTTGAGTGCAACCCCCCGCCCTCGTCATCAACTAAACGTTCATTACAAATTTACCTGCTTGTATACATTGAATTTGGTTATCAAAAACCTTAAATAAATGCAGGATTTTATATCTGTCGAGATAGATTCTCGACGTTGTCTTCCCTTAACGTGGAGTATTAGTGGTTCATTGGAAATACTTCCTTGTTGTAAGCTTGGTCCGGTTGCTTCGGTCGGAGTGGTTACGCTTCCCCAGGTTCGGTCTCGTAGCTGTGGAGCAGGTGACTGAAACTAGAGAATGTGGTGAACATTTATGTTCAAAGTTGCTTTGATGCAAACGTCGCACTAAATAATAAATAGCACAACGGTTATATGATTTCCTAAAGGAAATCATTGTCCAAAGAGTTTAGTATGAAACATCTATGTTTCATCGTATCACACGCAGCGTAGAGAGTTACGTCGCACAACACGGCAACGTACTCGCGGAGTAGTCCTCCCTATACGAGGAATATTACGTAGTAATAGCTTCATGCCACGACGAAGGGAACTGGATTGGATTATTTTGCCCGAAGTCCAGTAATGGCCATGAAAGCGCTAAGTTGCCGGAAGGCGATTAATTTTGAATGTCCATAAACGGTGGCGTCACAGTAGGTTGACTGAATCGGGTTTCAGAGTGTTATCAAGACACTCTGAATGTAGACTAAGTCGAGAGTGGGTTGAGCATAGTAAGACTATGTCAACCGGCTGAGTACTGCACGACGCGACGACTGATGGAATGGATAAAGGGATGTTGAGTGCAGCCGTATATATAGCTGTACTCCGAACGTACATATTGAGTGCATTCATTGATACTGTGTCACGGAACGTACACAGTGAGCGCGTTCAATGTTTGTATGTCATGGGACGTGCAAGGTATTTGCACTTTGGATAAGTATATCGATTGTAGCTGCATGGAGATTATAGCTCAAAGAGCGTCTATATACAAGGAATGTTTATATAGACACGGAGTATTTATACACAAACAAAAAAACACACAATTCTTATAAAACATAAATAATAACACAGTACATAATAAATGAGAATGTGGAAATAAACCCTTTACAAACGTTTGGTTTGTAACATCTGCAGAGCAAAGCAAATCANATAAGAATCCGCATAAGAATCCTCTTCTACCCCAAGAAAATATTAATAATAACAACAATAATAATAAAATAACTTGTGTCTGAGCTAACCCAAAATCCCTGCACTGATTAAGAAATCTCCACTTTGACACGTTCTTTATAAGATTCCATGTAGAAGAATATGTGATTATTCAAATTGGTACATCATTCATAAGTTCTCGTTAATTCAAATCGCTTATTTGTCTGTTTCCATCGTTCGAATTCAAGGTCTGCAGAGAAACGACGCGCGCTGTCGCCTCCTTCTTCTTCAGATACCAAGTGATGAAAGAAGAAGTGCAAAACAACGGGATAATGTAAGAGATAAAGAGATAAAGAAGAATTAGCCAGAAATCTTCCAAATAATTTAATTGATATGACATTCATCTAAAATGAGTGAGNAAATCTTCCAAATAATTTAATTGATACGACATTTATCTAAAATGAGTGACCAAGAACAAGTTTCTAACATAAAAACAGTAATATGTACAACAAGAAAATCTGTTTTTTCTCTTATATTCTTTGAGAAAGTTTTCTTAGTTAGAAATAAATTTATACATTTTTTGTTTAATTTATACCCAAACAGAAAAGAAGCAATTTTAAAATGAGATTGAACAACAAAGAAGGTATTTCCAATTTCCACACCAAGGATAAGATGACTCCAATCACTGTGTAATGCACCACCTCTAATCTGCAAAAGAACACAATGAATTAAAATAAAACAAAATTATATAAAATAATGACATCACTATAGAGATTCACCAATAATATGTTTTACTACGTAACTTAAGAATAAAGGAAAATGGAGGAGGAGCTTTGAATAATCTTTTATTTGTATCCGAAAAATATGTAGTTGTAATAGGATTTCTATTTTATATATTTAAATAGGTGAGGATTCTATGCCTCTGAAACTGGTACACGAGTTACATCTTTCGAGACGAGGGAGATAACCATAAAGATTCTTAGACACCAAAAGTTTAATTTCGACTAAATTTCTAGTTTACTTCTTCACACTAATTTCTAAGTTTTGATTGTTAGTCTATAACACCAGAATTCTTTTCTTTTAAGGTAATCTTAAGATCGGGAATGTCGAATTACTTAGATCATTAAGTCAGCTTTTGTAGTTTCAAAATATTTAGATTAGATTCAGGTATTGCAATTTTTATTTCTATTATTGATTGCTATTTAAATCGCAGCTCTTTAGGTCTAATTGGTTGAAATTTCTAATCGCAGCCTGCTAGCCGCCTTTTTAGGGATTACAAGACCTTTCTTAAAATGTGATCGAAGCCAAAGAGAACGAACTTTTATAATTCCCATTCTCTTGGTTTTCCCTTCATAGAATCTAAATGCTTCTCTAAACTTACAGATGGCGAATCAAGAGAACCCACAATGACGGAGATAATCTTTGTTTTAACCCCCACACCTACAAATGTCGACCGCAAAATCTTTATATTATGGCTGTTTTTCTCTTCTTTCTGGTCTAATTTATATACATTGGCAGCGCTATATCGATCAGCAAACATGCTTTACTTTTAATACCCTGCGTAAGAATGTCCGGTTTTTTGTCTGGAATGATTCTTAAGATATGAAGTTCTTGATTGATGAGTGTCATGATTTCCTGTTGGCTTTGCCATTGGCACGAGATAATAATACGTATCTGAGGTGACGAATCCCTCTTATCCTGCTCTTCTTTTCCAGTGACAGGAATTGCCATTTTACCTTTTTACTATTTTTGGAGCTTTAGTGCTCGCCAACCATTAGGTCATTAGGAATAGTGTTTTTTAATCGTGTGGACGTTTTTACATCAATATTTCATTAATGATACACAAAAAAAGAAGAAACATAATTGGCAGAACGTAACTCACATGCATGATTACGATGTAAAATTTTTCAGCGTTTTGAACACTTACAAAATATATTGCCTTCTCGGTGCTTTATTTTCCTTGGTGAAAAGCTTCTTCAGCTGCGTCATACAACACAATATATGAGGAATTTGAATCACAGATTCTACATACAATTTGAATTTGCCTTTATCTATAGGATTAACCAGTGTTTCTAATTCTAAATATTTTTCATTTGGTAATTGAAAACTTTTGGTCGCAAATGGTCGTATCAATCGAGAACCCGTGTATATTCTTCTTTGAATTTTCAGCATACTGCAATGCAAAAAATATTCATTAATCAAAAACTAATAGTGTAATACAACACAAGAATGAAGGTGAAATGTTTTCTTTATTTCAGGCCATGAGACCTGCTCTTCCATCTAACCGTTGGACGTGGGTAAGGGAACTGGGACGAAGAGATGTTGGGTTGCTGGGAAACTTATGGCACCGAACC
Organism: Laupala kohalensis; assembly: GCA_002313205.1. Lineage (NCBI taxonomy): Eukaryota > Metazoa > Arthropoda > Insecta > Orthoptera > Trigonidiidae > Laupala > Laupala kohalensis. The sequence continues at coordinate 540,160 of NNCF01125996.1, read as the reverse complement.
GACATGCGTATGGAGTAGGTGAGGGAAACCCCAGCCGAAAACCTCACCTAATCCGACCGATCAGGTTTAAACCCACGCTCTATCTCTCAGCGGTATAATGGTTCTAACGACACTACCTTTAGACCATTGCTCTCGCGAAATGGTAAGTATTTTCGTATGTGGGTCTAATTTTGTAACGCGAAACAGTTATCATATAAAAAACATATTCAACTTGAGGTCAGAAAGGATTAATGTTCGTTTCGTCTAAATTACTAATACTCCTAATTCGTGGGTATTATATTCGAGTTTTTTTCTTCCTGCGTAGGTTCACCCATCCAGTTACTATCGTTCCCTCCCAACAAAACCTTGTCTTCTAATTAAATCCATTTTAGACATTTTCCTCGCTTCGTAACATAAAGTTAAGACACAAGACTCTGAAAACTCCAAACATATTTCAGCGTTGACAAATCCGGGCGGATATTTTGTGACGTCACATTAGCGAGAGGTGTTTGGTGTGAGGTGACGAAGCGTCGTGTCACGCGGGACGAGGGAAGGTGGGGGTAAAAATCCTTAAAAATCTCGACACGTAATATCTGAACAACATCTTATTTCTTTTGCCGTTTCTCACCTCTTCTAAGGGCTTTTTCCCGCGTATTTTGTCTTCTCTTTTATGTGTTATATGAAAATAAGAAACAGATTCTATTAAACGAAATTATAATTATAAACTGCATTCATATTTTACAGAAAATGAAATAAAAATGAAGCGTGAGGTGAGGAACCCGCTCCAAAGACGCTTCCATGATTCTTCCTCTCGCAGAACGACGCTTTGTAGACCTGCAAGAAGCTTCTAATACACTTCACTCCTCCGTTCTCGACGCCTATAAAACGCTTTGTAGACGCTTGCGAAATCTATGCTTCTCTAACGCTTCCGAGTCGTGGCATCTCAATAGTTCCAGTAGCGTCACGTCTCTTTGATCTACGATTTTATGCTTTTCGCTTCGGGTGTGAACCTTTTATTCTGATTTCTTAAAATAAAATTAGAGTTTATAAAAATCAAATAAGAGTAACTTTCATTACGAATTTTGTTTGTGATAAAAAATCAGGAGACGTAGAATTAGCAAATAATTTTCAAAACGGACTGTTTATAAAATTAAACTTCTATCAAACATATTGGGAACGATGAATTTTTTTGCGGTCTCAAAACAAGTTACGTGTAGAGGTTTTTGTTCATTCTATTCACAATATAATGAAATTGTTTGCGGACTTAGTAACGTATTTTGACTACAAAAATCAGTATACAATTGATCTGAAAATAAACAGAATTGTTCTTATTTTGTCCAATATTCTAAAAGGCTGTTCAAAAATCTATTACATCTTAAATCTTTAAAATAGGTACAAAACTGAAACATGCTAATGAGCACAAATAACAAACAAAGTATCGACGTGTAGATTCATTATTTGGTGAATAAATGGAGAAAGATAAAAAAAATGTAAATAATTCTTTCGTGGTAAATAATGCGTCATGGCAAGTAAAGTGAGCGGGCGCGGTATTACTCAAAGGGCAAAGGCCAACTCACAACGAAGGGAAAAAGTCACTTATATGGCACATTATAGCTAAAGGTACCTAAAGCTTCATAACACTTTTTTTTTTCTTCAAAAGGTTACATTTCAAGTCTTGTTGCTACAAAAACTTGAAAAATGTGTTTGGAAATAGTGCAAGTGTATGTTTTATTTATGTAACTGTATATGAACACATCGGTAACCATGCTTCTGAGACCTTTTGCAATATGCTTTTGTAACAATGGAATCTCGTATCTCTCTGAAGTGTTTATCGCTGGATACAGCGATCACCTTGCTAAAGTATTGACTATTAATAATAAACTAAAACCACTTAAAATCCTTTACAAGTTTTCAAGAGAATTTAATGACATAAATAAATCCATACATATAAATTATTTACGCGAAAAAACTTGGGAAGATGTTTACAATTGCAAAAACACCGACGACAAATTCAATGTATTTATCTCAATATTCCTAAAACATTACAACTCTAGTTTTCCCATAAAACGCAAGTTAATTAACACAAAGAAATACAATAGATGGATCACACAAGGGATAAGAATTTCTTCAAAACCCAAACGCAGTTTATATTATATTTCAAAACGCTATACCCAACCACCCGAATTCCATAATTATTTTCGTAAATATAAGACTATTCTCTGAAAAGAAGTCTATTAAGCAAAAGTTATGGAAAACGACAGGCATATACTAAAATCGAACAACCGGATGAAATCCATGTGGAATATTGTTAACAATTACACGTCAACTTCTGAAAATCGCGAAGAAAATGTTTCTTTACTAAACGATGGCAAAATCGTATCAAATCCTCAGGACATCGCAAGTTTGTTTAATTCTTACTTCTCAGAAGTTGGTAAAATAACGAACTCAATATATCCAAATCAATGTCCTCCAATTATATCCGCCCACATACCCAATTCTATGTTCACTTCCGAAACTAACGCCAGTGAAGTCATGAGAATCATCAGCTCATTAAAAAAATAAAATTCAACAGGCATAGATGATATACCTGAGTTAATTGTTAAATGTTCATCCCACGCTATATTAAATCCACTCATAAATATTTTTAATAGTTCTTTATCGGAAGGAGTGTTTCCTAACATATTTAAGAGAGCTGAAGTAAAACCTTTACACAAGAAAGGAAACAAACGTAATATTGAAAATAACCAATATCTCTACTACCCACTTTCTCAAAAATCCTAGGAAAATTGTTCTATAAGCGTCTTCTAGATTTTTTATCAAAAAATAACATTCTCTCTGACGATCAACACGGTTTTAGGAAATCCTTTTCCACTACAAGCGCCATATTTTCCTTCTTAAACGATGTTACCACATCTCTAGACCGTGGAGAAAATCCTCTGGGTGTTTTTCTTGACTTATCCAAAGCATTCGATGTCATCGATCACGAAATTCTCCTTTCCAAATTGCATTCTTTAGGCATTCGTGGACTTCCACATCAATGGCTATTCTAACTTTTTATTTAAAAGAAAGATATTAACCAGTTCAGAAAATAACGTTGATTTGATGCAACTGAACTCTGTTGCGAATTAACAGTTCATTATAATGAAGGAAGATTTTTCACACTTCTATGTAATGATGTAAATGGTATTGGACGAAATTTCATTTTGTGTTATGCCTTGCTAAGATTCCGAATTGGCCAAGTTTTTCATGAAATAGCCAAGAACGAAAAGGCTTCACTTGACACCTATATTGAAAATCTTCCCCAAAAACCTTTTTGGTAAGCGTTCTGTACATTTGTTGAACATGTTATTTCCAGAATAGCAATAAACTATGTGAAGAATAATTTGGTTTATTCTATGGAGCGAAGAGTTGACAAAGTGGTAGCGAGGTATATAAATATGACTTTTTCCGCTGATCTTTTTGAGACCAATCGTCTTTCACTCAGGTAATAACATCTATAAGGAATGATGAGAATATTACTTACTTGTTCTTAAGAACATTCGTACAACATCCTAAGTTTACAAATTTAATACAAAATTTGATTATAAACTCCTTTTTTGAATTTCACCACCAGAAGCGAATATAAATCAATTTTTGGAGGAAACCACCCTTGAGCAAGAGAAACAAATGAATCGAAACGTCATCCCCTCTTCGACGTAGAGAACACAGTGAAGTGAAACTAAAAGGTTGATTTGTTGATGTAATGCGTCAGTTATGTAGTTTATGAACCTAGTTGATGTTCACCTACTTAGAGTTACTTCTTTTTAAAATGAGCTAAAACTTGTCTGAAGAAAAATTTAACCTTGAAGCAAAGTCAGTCCTCTCTTTATAAGGTTTTGTTTTCCATGAACTGGTTTGATTCCATTTCATGCGCAGAGTCACCGAGAGTTCTTTCCATTTCCCCAAAGAAGCAATTTTAGTCTCACAAGTGTAAACATGTTCCACAAAATGAGATTCTTGCTGTCGTAATAAAAATACGATAATGTTTTGCATATTCCAGCAAGTTGCTCAAAGAGGTTATATTTCACTTCATTTATTGTTTTCAAAAGATCAACTTGAGAAATGTATTGTTTTAAATGGTTTCTAATTAGAAGAAAACCGAAAACCAAAAATTCTTATGACCCCCCAGAGTCTTTTATTATCTTTAAATGCTGATTTTATAATTTTTGTATTTCTTTCTGAATCAATTATTCAGTTTATTAATATTGATTTCTTTCCTTTTTGCAGCATGGATCTGTCTATTATGAATATTTAATATAAATTATTAAAAAGTTTTTAGTATTTTTTGAAATGGTGTGAAAACTGTACAAAATACTAAATCGATTTACTAAATAATGGGNCCCCCCCCCCCACCGCACCTCGTGACTCCTCCGTCTGTTTAAGCTCAGAAATATTTCCGATAATGTTATTCAAGATTCAATCCAGATAAGTTTTCAGAAATTTTACAACAATTATCCTCGTCATTTTTCTTCCATGTCGAGACTTTTATGACGTTCCTAACTCTTATGACTTGTTCGCTGAAATACGCGTCTCAGAAGTGCCACTGCAGATATACAATGCGTTCTGTTAAGCATTTCCTCTCGGTTCATACATTTTTGTTGTTGTAGTATTTGTAAATGGGAAATGAAGGTAGGAGACTATCGTTAGTAGGTGGGTTTTTCAACTTGTTCCACATGGATGTGTTAGTAGGAGTAGTTAGTAATAGTTAAGAGTTAGTAAGAGATACTAGGAATAGTTGGAGGTGAGCTCGTTTTTCCATTTGTCACCGCTCTATATCAACGGGGACATTGTAATGTGAGAAACAACAAATATTTTGTTTGTTTTTCTGTCACGACCGGAAATCGATCCGGGAGTCACTTGGTGATGATCGAGAACGCTATCACCTGAGCCACCGTTTAATTAATAATGATTTATGTGTGTCATTGAAGTTAACTTGTCTTGTCATTTCCCATTTCCCACGTCAAGTGCCGAGTCACAGCGAAGCGACGGGAAATGTGACTTTCGCTTTCTGTCTTCACTTTCAGCGAGTGATGTGACGTATTCTGTCCACAGAGTGGAAGAGACTCGACACTTGATTCCGTTAAAAATGCGTCGGTAACGAAGACGAGTTCACCTCCGCATGTTGGTGTGAGACTTTCTTATATTACTTGCGAAAATTATGATAAGATCGGTTTCTAAGTTTAAAGCTAATAATTGTTGTGCATGCTATATGTAAGTATAAAAAGTTATGTGAAGTTCATTAGTTGCATTGCAGGAACTGGGAAAATGCATGTCTATGGAGCAAGGGACAGGTAAAATAGATCTGGGTTTTCTTTTCAGGCAAAAATATGAAAGAGTCGGCAGGTGTCTTATGACTTATGTCTTATTTGTTCTGTTAAATTCTTCAATTGGTTAAATTCTCGTGCTACAACAACAACAACAACAACAACAACAACAAGAACTTGCCGTCCAAGTGAGTCGTTCCACGTCCTGACGGTGGGATACAGAGAAGAGGCTCTCAAGTGTTTCATTTCTTTTCTCCTATTTACGTAGTTTATTTTTTCACCTTTTATCTTCGCCTTCTTTTATCTGCCCTTCTCTGTGTTTTGCTGAACGCTCAGTCATGTGTTTTGCCGTGCATGGCGACCCGTGTCGGAGGGAATTGGCATCCTGGTGAGTTGAGGAACTTCTGCGTGCTGTGTAGATGCGCCCCAATACGCTCGCTTTGGCCTCGGCCTCTTGTTGACGGGCGATCGGGGGCTAACCCCCACCCCCACCCCCGACCATTCGGACTAGCTCTTCGACTAAATTCCAGGGTGAGAGGGGGCACGCAGGGGGTCTTTCCCGCTGGTCGGCGGTGTTGGAGCAACCCTGCTTAAAGAACCCTGCATGCCCCCGCTATATCACCGTGTCAATCCTGGCAGCCCAGTGGGGTGTCCCCTTGTTGGACTCCGTGGTGGGTGGGGAAACACGGGGTGAATTTTAATACTATTCGCATGGAAACTTTTGTCTTAGTTTCTTGTGTTGTCAAATTGTATTTCTTTACAGCAAATACTCGCTTATGCGACTACTATAAATATTAGTTGAATTTTTACAAGTTGGTAATTCTTACTAGGCAGCCATTTTGCACAATTTTAGGTTGCAAAGTTACGTGTCTGCGAGCGTTTTTGATCCTCTCGTGCAATGACCCCCAGCGCACTAGCGCTACCAAACGGGAGAATTATAGAGTGCAATAAAAGTAAACATCGTAAATTTATTGAGAAATAAACATGATTTCCTGAGTTACTTAATTGTTGTGTTGGAATATATTTGTATTATTTTTTAATCACCTTACTCTGGCAAACGAAACGAACAACATATCTTTCAATAGATTAAATTCGTTACTTTCAAATATTCCAGTCCACGTTCCGGGGAAAAACGCAGTTTCTTTTGGGGAGACAACATATACTCCACGGAATATATGTTGATGAAGCAGAGTATGATGAACTTATGCTGTCGCAAAGAAACACATCCCTGTTATGGTGAAGGCGAATCGGAGGATACGCGCAGGAAGATTCAGCTCCCACGCAGCCAACAGAGCGATTGCAGACAGAACGTAGTGCGCCACTTCAACTCTGCAAAAGACACAAAGAAGAAGAAAAAGTCCACGTTCCTTTCTCTACATTAAAATGTCAAATGATGAATCAGAATTATTTCTTCACAAGCAAAATACATTCCTTTTTTTAATTCTTTTTATTTATAATAGTTTATATCGAAACCTCTTCCCACGTTCTCTCTCTCTGTAGTCCCATCCGGGCCCGGGTTTTTCTCTCATTTTTGTCCCGGTAGTTGCGGATCTTCGGTAGGCGGAAGGGAAAATGATTTAAAATTTTTCTTATAATTAATACCGAAGAACCCCCCAGGGGACTTACATCTAGTAAGTACGTGTTTGGCGAACACGGGGCCCCGAGCTGAGTCTGGCATTACTTCCACTTACTTGTGCCATGCTCCTTCCCCACGAGTTCGCTGGAAAGATAATAATAAATATAAATAAATATTTGTTAAAAAATCAGTTACCAACTGCGTCGTGTGACCACGTGGGAGATAATAAATTAATTTACACTCTCATCAATTGCGATCAATGACGCAAGGGCTGTAGGGGTGGATTTAATACTTTTATTAAAAAATATTTAATAAAATACCAACTTTACCCATTTATTATTATTCCGAAATGAATTGTAGATATAATGTGCAGTCATTCTTCGATATTAATTATAAGAAAAGTTTTAAATGACTTTCCCGGTTATGGAAAATCCGCCAGAACTCGGACAAAAATCAGAGAAAAATAACGGAGCTCTATGGTCACCGCCGTCACCTGCAGTGTATACTTACGAAATATATTTAATTTTCGGCACCTTTCGCAGAGGTTTGAGGAAGAAGCACTTGATTTGGTTCGCAAGACTCATCTGATAAGGAACCATATGCAGGTCGTCCACTTCCAGTTTGAACTTGGTTGAGTCTTCTGGACGCAGTCCTTCTGTTAGTTGCAAGAACTTGGTATTTGGTAAATGGAACTTTTGAAGAGCAAAAAAGAATAGTTTTCTATACGATATGTAAATCAGTCGATGAATTTTTAAAACTCTGAAAAAGAATTAAAACAAATATTATTACCTTTCACTTTTTCGGTGAAAAGAAAAACCGTCTACGATCAAAAAAAGCGAATTGAATTCACATTGAATTTACAAACTGAATTAAAGCCAACTTAAAGTTGTTTAATATTATTTTCTACTTTCATGGTTTGAATTTTCAAATTATTTATATTTCTGTGTAATTGTTTAATTTGTATGTGTGGTTAATTTGTTTTCTACTTGTTACCAAGATAAATCAAACACGTTTGTTTATACGTTCAAACATGTTCAAACGTTCACCTGACGATGGCAGCAAAAGCTGCTGCTTAAATGTTGCGGCATGTGATAATAATTGTCTACAAAAGAAGTCGGAAAAATAATTTCAATTTATGATTCCTTATTTATGATCAATTTTAAAAGAAATGTTTCTCTAACAATAAGAATGAAATACTAAGAATTAATAGTGAAAATCTATTGAATGTCCATTACCTTTCTTTTCTCCTGGTTATGCGAAGGACCATTTCATAGAAGAATGAAATAGGTAAATCAATCGCATAGAATAAAACATAAAACGCAAATTCGTTGGAAACTTTGATCAAAAATGGTTTCGACATGATGTCAACTGGAAAGTCGAAATTCATGACTCGCAGCAAGTGACTGGCGTATCTCGGATGAAAGATGCACGTGTCGTGCGACGTGGCGTTTACAATCGGCAAAACGTTCGGCTCTCTGAAGCAGCAAAAACACACAAGAATATCAGAATTATTTCCTCTAATAATTTGAATTTAATGCTTTGTAAAATATATATGAAAATTTGATTTTCGATGCGCAACACAAAGTTTATCGTCATAGTTTTTCACCGCCATTTGCTTGAGGGGTTTTCTGTCAGATATTAAACAAGTATTACACATAGGAACATAATACGTAAAGATGTTAAAACGGAATGATTATATTTCTTTCACATCAAAAATATTGTATAGGACTTCTTCTCTTTGTATGTTTCAAACTTTGCATTGGTCTGCAGCGACGACAATTCTTCCTGAGCAATCCTCTTGAGATGGTGGTGCGACGGGCAGCATACACTCTTCTCCTGCAACGAGAACTGTCCGCTATGATTCCGCCTATAATACAGGAGGCGTTGTTCCATTCCCAACATTTTATTTGTTTTTGGAGTTTTACGAAACCAATTTTTATTAAATTTTCCAATACTACTGTTTTACTTTCCAATTACTTAAAGTGTGTAAGGAAAGTATTGTAATTCGACGAAATTTTCCTTTTTTGAAACCTCTTCAGATCTTTGTGAGTTGGCTCCAGGAGAAGAGTCTATTTTCAAATTCTGGCGATGTCCAATGTCCAATGTCATATGTGTGTGTGTGTGTGTCTGTGTGTTTGCAGTATGTCCGCAGACGTGATTTTTATATCAACCTATAGAGGGCTATTGTGAAGAATTTAAGGTGGAAGATAATTCATGCGATTTCTACTTGTGTTAAGATATTATGGTCAGATGTGTACTGTGTAATGTGATAAGTATTTAAACCGATTGATCTTTTTAGTGTTACCTAGTTTAATAATTATGATATATATTTATTTTTTTAGTGTTTTTCTTTTTTTCTTAAATTTTAAATAATAATGGGTATTTAGTGTCACGTTGTTGTTGTTTTTTGTGATAAATTATAATTTGAAAGTTGAGTGAGGCACAGTTCAGATCCTGTCCTTTGGCACTGTCACCTTAGTTCCTTCTCGATTCCGTCGTTCCATTGGCACCACTGTGCTCCACTTGTTCAGAACCCATCAGTGTCTTTACGCGACAGGAAGTTCGCCATTTGCAAAATGTTACGCAGAGTCGTATGGAAATGTGTGTTACGATTTGTGAAATGCAGACTTCGATATAATAAAGAGATAATAATAACAACAACAACAGAGTTCTTTCGTTTTGAGTATGAGGTGAAATGAGAAGTGAGAAAATTGGAAAAACCGAACGTGACACAAATACAACAAATACAACGTTCTCCGCGTAGGGAGAAGACGATTCCCTGTAGCTCCCCATTCGTGGGTCCATCGCGAAACTTAAAGAAAGTTTTACATAAAAATTTTTCCATTTAACGTTGGGNGGGAGAGCAGCACAACTTCGTGTGAGAAGAATTTGAAATGACATTACAATACGAAAACATTTCATTATAACACTTAATATTAAAAATACTTTTTAAAATTAAATAAATATTCATTTTAATTTTTTCAGCTTGAAATAAAATAAATTGTAGATGACAATAAATAAATATGACCCATGGATTTTAAATGTTTTGCCAAAGTCTATTCCAATCGAAACCAGCGTTACCTCTGCAATGCCCGACGCACCGCCATGAGAATAAGTCCTCTGACGACCGTATCCACCGGTATCGTATCCAACTGCGCTCCTTCCACGTCGATGAAGGAATGGAAGGCACCGCATTGGGCAGCGAGAGCCAATCCCATTGGTCCATTCATGTTGTCCATCCATCCGGGAAACGGATCGTCTCGAGATCCTAACACTGCGTCGCAGTCCGAGAAGCAAGAGAGGAGATAGAAACAGGCTTCGTTGTTAAGAGGCCGTTTTTGAAAACATAATTAACTTCATTTTATGTATCAATTTTTGGATAAATTGAAAACAAATTAAAATGGTAAACTGTAATTAATAGTAATAATAGTTTATTTCTTCAATAATACAATTTTTATGAAGGAATTAATAACTACCAACATCGGTGGTTACGTTGAAGAAAATAATAATAATAATAATACAATTTTACAGAATAATTATCCGTCCATTCAGTCTTCCTTTTCAAAGCCACAAATGAACTGAGCGGTCAGAGCGACGCATTCTCATCAGCTACGATAGAATTCTCTCCCTCTCTCTGAGAGGACGGAGACAAAGAGTGACTGACTGACTGACTGACTGTCGGATCGGTTGTGAACGTACTTTGGGGTTACATTAGGTTAATGCTATCTTAAAATACTAACTAGTTAGTTTAAGTCGTTCAAATCATTGAGCCAATTTTTAATTCTCCTTGAAAATATTTTAAAATTTGGACTTTATTTAATGTTATTACGCAACAGTTTAAAATATTTTGGGCCAAGAAAAACAAATATTTTAGAAAAGAAGGATTCATTGACCCTTTGTCTAACAAATTGTTAAATTTAAATTCTCCTTAACATATCACTGCAAGGGAATGTAACAGAAAAATGTCTTCACGCTGTAGAATCTTTCATTTCTTCTTTGATTCATAAGATCCTTTTTCCTTCAGTTCCTGTCATGTCACAAGTAAGAAGGAAGGGAAAAAAATATAACTGACTTTGGTACTGGTTCTGATCGAACACAATCTATTACATTTGATTTTTTTAATGCATAAATAGAAAGCCATAGTTGTAATAGGAAGAATTTAAGGAACTAGTAAACATTTTGAAACTATTAAGAATGTATTTTTGAAGCCAAAAGGTGAAACCATGTTTGAAGCCAGTCATCCTTTGTTGTACCGTATCTTTTCAATTACTAATTCACTTTGATCTAATTTGAAGTGTAACTTGTCATTGTTTATCTCAGCCTGAAGACAGATGAAGATTGAAAAATATTCAGCTTTATTCTTAACTTTGTAGTTTCTGACAAGTAATATATTTTACTTGTCTAATTCTTCTTTGTATAAATAAATGAAAGTTTAGAAAAGGTAACCGCCTTCTGAACATAAATTCCTTCGGTTAGAAAATATATCTTTGCATTGATGTGCTTCTAATTTTCCAACTATTTTTATACAAATAAAAAACCATCTTCCTCGCTCCACTCATTTCCTTAGCTGACACCTCGGTTTTCTTTTAAGTGCGAAAACTCGGTAACGTATTAAAACATTATAGGATAAACTAAAATATTGTATTAACTAGTATCGGTTCAAAAAAGCAATAGATCTGAGTTTGAACCTTCGATTCAATTTTCCTTTAAACTAAATGCCACATATTATTCATCAACTTTTAGCTTATTCCATTCTTCGTTACATTCTTCGTATGCGTTACAAGGTATGAGATTATTCCATTCTTCGTTTCAAGGTCTTTTAGTTTGTGTTTTAGTTTTTTTTTATTGTTTTTTATTTTGTGGGAAAATGCGATTTTCTAGCGTTTTCACGGGAAGAGTAAACTTTGAAAATTTATATTAGGAAAATTGTTCACCTTAGGACATTGAAAATTTTACGTAGGGTTGCTGGGATAATTATTTATGAGGTGTGTTAATTTTATAATTTTATGTTTGCTGACTAAAACTATACTTGCAATTTGTATAAAACCTTGCAACCTCCTGATCGGCTAATCGTTCGGCCTTCAAGTGATGGAATCTAAAAATACGTAGTGGGTTTCGGAGGTTCAAACTCAAGTTTAAAGCTCTTCGAAACCGATACAAAGTATTTCTTTTAAAATTTGCTTTATAATGCAAATTAAATTCTAATGTTCACAGATGACCTTTCCCAGATGGAACGAGAGATAAGTCTTATACTTGAAAAACTTATCCTTTAACTTAAATTTCCAACATTGTTAATATGGGTTAATACTGCAATGAAGGAACTGCTAACGAAGGGATTCGTGTCTGCATGAGGCGGTGGCGGCAGAGCAACGAACAGAAATCGTTATTCAAAGCTGAGATTGGGTTTTTTACAATGGAGTTAAGGATTGAAGAGAAGCATTCAAACATGTTTCCTTATTTATCTGTGTGCATTATCCTCTCGATTTCAGCTAGTGCGTGGCATTTGTTGTTACCATTAAAAATATTGCTGCGAATATACTTATCTGTTCAGACAAAATAGTTCCAATTATTAGTCAAGCATAATGTTTTTTTTGTCATGGCAGTTAGATGTACTTACCTATAGAAGGTCTTACAATGGCTAACGGCAGTCGCTCCTTATAATCATTTATCACATGCTCTGCCAGAGTTTTGGAATATGTGTACGTGTTTGGATAACGACCCAACAGCCTGAAATAATATCCAAAGGTCCAAATATCCATAGAAAGCTTACATTTTGTTATATTATTTAGTACAAAGAGAAATATAATACCCAATTAGATACATCAATAAGAGATATTTTTATAAAAACGGTAAATGATAAAATTCTAGATGTCATGATATATCATTTGATGACTGATAAATAACTGTTATCAGTTACAAATCTCTCTAAGTAAAAATATCGAATTGAGATAAAATTGGTTGAGTAATGAAACCGGTTAATTCAAGAAATATCAAAGCACACTATACACACAATGTCATGTAACTTTGCTGAAAATTATGCAAAACATGGCAAATGGCCGACTGCTGCCTAACACAACATGGCGGCTGCCGACTCCTACGAATTTGAGTAAAATCCGAATCAATATTACCAGTAGTTACAAAAGAACCTTTTGCTGTAAAGAAATATAAGTTAATGACATAACAAATAAAGAAACTAGGTAATATTTGGTCCACACGCTCGATGCAGAAAGAACAGAATACGCCACAAGAGTGAGTGGATTCAATTGGTGTCAGAGGTTGGCCATGGATTGAAGTTTTCAGTATTCGAATGTCCTTCCAACGTTACGAGATACTCAAAACATATCATTACTCCTATGGACGACGGCGAAGTATAAAAAGGTGGCTACATTGAGTACAAACTCTGTACCAACATGAAGCCAGTTAGACTGACTAGAAATAAATAAGTTATTGTCGTGAGAGCAGCTGATACAAACTGCGAATGATCACGTTGGGGACCATAAAGTAATTTACTGCGACTCATAGCGTTTTTCCGTTCATGACTTTTTTTAAGAGCAAAGAAACATGACGCGGTTGGAGTCAAAAGCAAAAAAAAATTAATTACTTTTTGGTGACGGCGTCGATACGGAATTGGTCGTGGGATTCTGCGAGTTCGACGAACACGCGCCAATCTCCAGGAGGAGGATACAGCTGCTCTTTGTTGGCGGAGAACTCCACATTGGTGTAGGCAGTTGAAACATGCACCAGCACCTGTTGGAATGTCAGTCATCATAGATATCAACATATGTAAACAACACCACACCTGCACACACACTGTCATTAACACAGTTCCCCAATACAATACACTAGTGCAGATGTATTACATTTATTTTTGTTTTTGGGGTCTTTGGGTCTCGCCAGCGTCCAGGTCGTTTCTTATGACTGTCTCGGAACACGCAAGACATTACTACATTTATTTAGAAATTACCACTAGATCGGGTAATTTTCTGTTGGCGATATGTTGATTCAGCATCAAAATCAACAAGGGAATAACGTAGAATCAACTTTTCTTTTTCGAAAAGAGAAAATTTCATTTAAAAGAGAAGGATGCGAAAGGTTGAAAAGCGAAAGGTTGTGTTACGAATATATATATCTGGTAATAATAATAACAACAACTTCCATTTCAACAACTTCAATGTGACATTTCAGGAGCAAAACGACGAATTGATGGACTTTTACGGACAATTTGCATTCATTGCGTTGCCTATCAATTATTTACACATTTCAGAAATGTAATTGAACAATAGGTAATTATGAAATATTTTTGCATCCCAACATTTACTCTCAATATTTTTTACTTATACAATCGTTTTAAATCTACTATTCTCTAGACAATGTTGTCCTCACAAAGGTACGTTTACACTTGTATAATACATGTATGAGCGACTTATCTGAGAGACTTGTGTCAATTTGTATGAGCAAGTGCCTTATAGTTACTCTTTGACATATCGCGCGACGGGACCTGATACATTTTGCATGAGCCTCATTCATGACATGAATGGAAGTGTATGCAAGTCGCAAACGGATCACGTGGCCAGTACACGCTTCGCCATGCTTTCTCTTTAGTTTTCCCTACTTCAGGGGCTGAAACATTCACTCGCTAATAATGTCAGACAGTTTGGACTTCATACTGAAGAGAATAGGAAATATTTAGACAAAAATTATAGTTTTTATCAAAATTCATCAGAATTCGTTTTTCTAACGCATTACCGTTATTTCGGAATATGTTTATTCACCCTCCTGCAGTAGAGAGTATCACCCACCTGCAGCTTCTTCATCCCCGAAGCCAACTCACACATCTCCCTGGTGCCTCTGACGTTGAGCAGCACGGCCTTCTTCAGAGGGTCATCGAAACGGACGCTGGCCGCCACGTGGAACGCCACGTGTACTTGATCTTGCAACACGGCGACGTCGTGTGCGCTGAGCCCCAAAGAGGGATCCTGCGCGTCGCCCGCCACCGCCTGCACTTTGCTGCTCAGTGCAGACGGCTGTAGTTTGCGCAGGCGCTGGAACAGCTTCACGTTCGTCATGGCCGCTAACCGCTCTTGCGGATGTTTGCCCTTCTTGGGTCGCAGCAGCACGAAGATGGTGCCGATGTCGGGAGCTTCGCGTAACAATTTCTCGATCAGTGTTCTTCCGATGAACCCGGATGCGCCGGTCAGGAAGACATTTTTCCCGCGGAAGAAGTCGGCCACACTAGGGAGTGTTTGTGGACATATCTCCTAGAAACATGAATATACTTAACTTCGAGGTGCGAAAATATCATGCTATTCAAAAGAAGAATATCTCGAAGAAATCTTTCCTTCTAATTTGCAAGGAAAATGTTTTCGGGTTTTCATTGAATGTCAACTATTGTATGGACCTCAGACATCAATTCAGAATAAAAAAATAACTCAGATAATTGAGAATTGTTAAGCATCTAACTCATACACCAGCTTCAGTTACCAAACTTCTGAAACTCGAGACACCCTTCAGTTACAGATCATTTCCGGTGGCGTCTCTAATAAAACTAAAAGTAGAAACGCAAGTGTTGCTCTTCTACTTTACTTTTAAAATAGTTATGAAACTGTACAAACGAAATGGTAGAGGTAGAGAAATGTTAATGTTAACATTACGAATTTTATAAAACGGTATCACACTTTAAAAAATATTTGAATTGCTTGTATATCAGATATCAAAATAAATATGAATTGAAATTTTATCATTTTTGAAATGTGTCGCAGGAATCGCAACACGTGACTATTAACGAACTATTCTTTGAACTTATTTTTCGCAAAATTCTCATCATAGTCTCCGGTTATATGTTTCTCTGTCTCTTTTTTGTGGCGCTTTAGGACTCGTCAATGGCGAGTTCATTANATATATATATATATATATATATATATATATATATATATATATATATATATGGAATATATTTCATAGATTAGAAATTGACGGTAAAAAAACTGGTAATGAAAATGAAAGACATGAGAACAAACTAGTCTACATTTTGGGCGCATGTGTAGGAGGAACAACAACAAGAAGAAGAAGAAGAAAATGCTCTGTGTCTCTCTTCTATGAAAGGTCATATCTTAATGTTGACCCGTTGTGAAAACTTCCCCTAGATATCGGTGCGTTAACATGATACGAGAGATCCTCAAAAGTTATTTCATTGGTTTATAAAACATACTAATTCGCCTAGAAAAGTTTACAGTGCAGGATGAAGAGAGAAAGAAATTTAGGAAACATTATTAGAGTAATGTTTTTCTCCTATTAATATACACCAGATGTTCGGCCGTACAATGTGAAGTATAATCTCCATTATATATTAAACTAGTTATTAGAATGGATTATGAAATCTAAATATGAAGAAAACAAAATTTGAAAATTTTTGAAAAATTTCTAAAAGTTTCTTTGCAGTGCCGTTAAGGTTTAAGTTATGTAGATCCAGGGAATTTACATAAAATAAGAAAGTTAAATGAATCGATACATCTACTCAAATGAAAGTACAATACTTCTCAATGTGCTTTTCTCACTCCAGTTCTACGATTATCTTCCTCAAATGGGCTCTAATGACTTCGATGTTGACGAGCCCTAAAGCTCCACCAAAAAAATAAAAAAAATCTTCCTCAAATATAACAATTGCACATTTTCAAAGTCACGATTTAAATACGAACGCGTCTACAGTCACTATTTAATTGAACTTTATTTATTTCAACGTTTTGCATGTAGACAATTTATATTAAATATCGCAGTGTACTTCAATCAATGATAAGAAAAACAAATTATTCGAGCAAATAATCAAAATCAAAAAATGAATCTACAAACTGACACAGACAATTCATTATATATATATATATATATATATATATATATATATATATATATATATATATATATATATATATATATATATAAAGTGTCTTTCTCATTGACCTTAGTGCGTTCAATCAATCTTACCTTTTCGCTGATTTCTGTCCCCATGTCACGAAAATCTTTTACGGCTTTCAGACGTTTGAAACGCGCGTCTTGCTTCCTCCGTTTGATGATGATGAGACTCTGTTCTCCACTTGAATGTGGTCTTCCTTCAATATTCAACAAGACTTTCAACTCATCCATATTCAAAGAGTGTTTTCTGGTCAAATGATCTTTGCACTCGGCACATTGTTTTCTCCACACAATTTTGGGCACATGCAAAGTTCGGAGGGCGTGTACACTGAATTGCAAATTTCTACAAACACAAATGACTAGCGTTATTAGAAGTGTGGATAGAGGTTGCTTCAATTATTCATTGTTTACCGGGAAATTATAACTATTATAAGTTAATATAAATAAAAATTAATTTCGATATGACTAAAAACGATTCTGATGAGGACAAAACTTACCTGCGCTGAGAGCAATAGAGATTTCTTCTCGGTTAACCCACATCTCTGCTGGGACTCTTTCAATCCTTTGAGGCGTCTCAGGTATTTCCCCCTTCGAAATTTCAACACATAATTATTTACAGTTGTGAACACTCTAAAATGGAATGCAATTCAACAAACAATCTAAAGGGGAAGAGTTGCATGCATACATCCCCTTCTTTCTTCCTTCCATTTTGCTTCCTTTCTTTCTTCCTTCCATTTTCCTTCCTTTCTTTCTTCCTTTGTTCCTTCCTTCCTTCCGTGTACTTCCCTCTAACCTTTCGGTCAGATGAAACTGACGACGAGAGCCGAGAATCGAACCCGAGACCCCTCGTTTGATCGAAGGAGTGTAAACCATTACGCCACCCGTTCGCCTTCCGTTTCCGCCCCTCCTACCAATCTCTTCCAGATGTATCTCCTTATCTCCAGTATGTATCTCCTTATCTCGTATCGTCAGGAGATAAAGAAATTTCAAGTATTTGAGGAGTTGAAGAAGAAATTACAGGAAACTTTATAGTGATTTCTTAAGGTTGAAGTAGAAAGATGCAGCTGTTAATTTCCAAATATTGCTAGAAGAACTTCATATGATCGCACCAGAATATTCTGCTTCAAGCTCAAGAGGAAGTGTATATGTGAGATCACACATTCCAACATAGAATAGATATGCTGGGTGAAAAGAAATTCAGGTGTGAAGAACTAATTATTAAAAATTACGGTGATACGTTTGCTCGCAATATCGTGAAGTAATTATTTTTAATGAAAATATCAATTTGATTGTGAATATTTTTACAAAAAGAAAAAAACCCTCATGGTGAGCGCGGATTGTGAACTGCGCCACCGAATAATGAGTCTAAATGTGTAATCAACAGATACACATTGAATATGAAACATCTTTGTTTTATTGAACCACACATGGAAAGTTTATTGTGAACTGACGAGGTGAATATAAAATATGAACAAATAAATGGACTGGATGCAGGGCACATCTACTACGGGGAACATAGATACGTTATTGAAGCAGTGACATATTGCTGTAACCTAAATGCTCCAATCCGATCCCCTGGATCTCTGCCAATGTGGATTATTTTAAATAATTACATTTCAGTTACGTTTGTGAATACACAAAGTAATTTGATTTTATTCAATATTTAATGTTATGCAATATAGTGACACCGAAAAGGTGGCATCGAAGGGAAATAAATAATAAAGAGAATAAAATTAGTTCAGATTTTATTGACGACTTGTAAATACCTTTTTCGTTAATAATTCTCGGTCCCTGGTGGCATTTTTTATAGTAAATGTATTTATTTATTTAATATTTTTCCGTATTCCTCACCGCAGATACAAAATATTCTAACAGGTCTTGTCGTGTCCGCATTCCGTTTTCTACAGCAGTAATCCAACCCTTCAGAAACTAGTACTTTTTATCAGATTCACTAATAATTCGCTACAACTGATCAAAATTTCATATTCCACCCTTGAAATTTCAGATTGTAAATAAATGAATAAATAAATAAATTTATCGACATAGAAGCTCTTGCAAACTGCGTTTGACCGCACGGAGGGGAAAGAAGCAAGGGACGTATTCCATCAATCCCGTTCAAGACGGCAAGGGCAGTGACGGATGAAATACTTATAAAAGTATTATTTTATAAGTACTTATAAAATAAGATTTTTGTGTGATTGTGTTGCCGTATGGCTCATATTAATTTAGTTTTATGTGTACTCAACTTTGGCACGGTTGTGTACATAAATTCTGTAGCCCCATCCTGGCCCGGGTTTTTCTCCGTTTTTCCTTCGGGTAGAGGCGGATTTCTTATACAGGTTCTCTAGATAAATAGATTCTTATAAAGATACTCAGAATAATCTATAGTTCGATAATAACTTGTACATGTAAATTTACAAACATATTTGCGTTAAATTACAAACATATTGACATTATATATGTATTATAACTCGCAGCTAACTTTTTATCTTATCTAGGAA
>NNCF01125996.1:508179-520707 GCA_002313205.1 Laupala kohalensis | reverse complement strand
TTTTTAAACACTATACTCAGAATAATCTATAGTTCGATAATAACTTGTACATGTAAATTTACAAACATATTTGCGTTAAATTACAAACATATTGACATTATATATGTATTATAACTCGTAGCTAACTTTTTATCTTATCTAGTAAATTTTGCTGAAATTTTTGAATCCGCCTCTGTCTTAGGGCCCTTGATCGGAATTGATGGGATGGTCCATTGCTTGCTTCCGGAGAGTAAATTAGTTTATTGTCCTCCACGTAGTTATACGCAGTTTGTACTGTTTTTTGACAATAAATTTATTATTATTATAAGTAAAAAAGTTTTATTTCCTTCTCTATGCAAAGGTGATTGATTTAAAAAACGTAAAAACATACTCAACAATAAACGATGAAACCAAAATCATTCCGTGACAACATTCGAGTTGTTTCCAAATAGGGAAAACGTGTTGTGTGCCTTCTCCTCCATTAAACAGAAAGAAACTCCTACATTAAATTGAATTACCGTGAAAAGCAAATAAGAACACAGAAAAGCTCTTTCAATGGTATATTTCCTTATTAAATCCAAATTGTTAAATACACGTCTAATATGGTTTCAGTATCTCGCAAAACAATACATAACATTAGATTAATGATAAAAAATATATATTAATTATCAACATTAATTTTCATTCGTTGTCATAAATTTTAGATATATCGCCTATTTCGCCTGTTAGTTTTAAAAGCGGAACACGAAGGTCGTAAAATGCAGCCAGAGGGACTCCATCAAATGGCCCGTTTTCAAATGACGTCGATAAACTCGGTTTTATCGAATGATCGGGTCGGGTTGAATTGTACAACATCACACAACTATTTATTGCAGAGATGGCAGATGTAGAGAACATGGAATTTACGCCCTGATTTCATTTCATTTTGGCTTCGAGATAAAGGAAGAGGTCATTGAAACGGAATCAATTCGGAAAATGTCTCAATTAACGGAGATGCAACAAAATAGCTGCACAAGGTTTAAACAGTTTTAAGAGAGAGAGAGAGAGGAGAGAAGAAAAGTACTGGCTTAATTAATTTATTGGTTCGTCTCAATTTACTCATTTTAGTTGATTACGTCTCTGACAAAGGCATCATATTAGATAATGAGGTATTCATTACATGACTCTATGTTGATGTAATTTGGTTTTGCATTAACAATTTCAGCCATTTGACAGGCTTGTTCAGAGCTTACTTTTTACCCAATTTAAATTTTCCGAGATCACCAGAAATGATGTAAATGATGTACCACGCAAAACCTTTGGGTAGAATTTCTTCTTTTTTATTATTCACTAATTTGTCGTCTGGCTGCGCAGACAAAGATCTTTTTGCAGCGTTGACAAATTTCTTATCTCTAACAACAGTTCTCTCGTCGCCTCAACTGTCACCTTCTGCATTTTAGCAACGTTTCTGAACGACTATCTCAACTCTCACTTTAAATACTTTGTGTCTGGAGAAATCAAGTCCCTGACTTTACTTGATCACGTTTGTCGTTTCCACTGTATTTCGAGTATGTGAAGGTACTGTAGACCTATAACTGTTGTTAATTTTGTTAGTGTAGAAATTAAAATATCTATTTAAAAAATTTCTCAATTGTTGGGTCACGGGTTCATCATCACTCGCCATCATCCGTGGCCACTACTACCACTAAGACCGTCTCCCACTTCACTGATTCTAGTACAAAAATGACGTCAACTGTAGCAAGCATACGTTGCTCTTTGGTATCGTGCCTATACAAAAAAAGGAATATAATATACTGTATGTTGTATTCTTTAGTTTCTAGAACGAAGATTTTGAGGAGGAGCCAATGAGTTGATCGCTCTTAACTTCTGCTCCCGTAAAGTCACGTCTTCATATTCTGAGATAACATGATTGAGTCCTTATGTATATGGATCGCAGTGACTTTGACCCAAAACACTTTTCCTTTTGGTAAAACCTTTTGGTAAAGCGTTAGACGACATGGATCAATTGTTAACATCGAAATAACGCTGCTATAATGCATTCGATAGTAGATGTAACAAAATGAGGTGTTTACAAAATGAAGTAAGATGTGAATAAATAAACGAATAATAATAATAATAAAATTATTATTATTATTATTATTATTATTATTATTATTAAAAATACGTTTACACTTGTGTACGTGAAAGAGCGACTTGTATGAGATACATGTCAATTTGTATGAGCTAGGGCAATATAGTCATTATAAATTAGGTAGAAGTGATGTTGTCTTATATTATTAATTATTAATCTTGGTTCACAGTGCTCTTATTTTAGACAACACTTTACACCGGACGCACAAAACACTTGATAGTAAACATTAATCTACATAACGTTTCGGGGAGATGTTTTCCCCATCTTAAGATGTTTTAGGCTTCTTTTTGATGATTTAGTCACAGGTCCTTTATGTGAGTACCATTCTACACATTATATTGCTGCACGTTCATATGATGCATGTGATAATTGCGTTAAAATTATTTAACTTGTCAAAATTACATGGTATGATTGGTTCCTGTATATTTTTGAATCATTCTGTCATCGTCTATTTTCTGTTGTTGGCCTCTAGCTTCTACAGAGTGAACTCAACTCAGTTGGATCCTGTATCATTTCCATTTCTAGGCGAACACGCTAGCACTGAGCTACTGGAACATGATAATAAATTCTAAGTTTTTATCCTCTCGTATCGCTCTTTCTATTTGTACCATGAATATAGTAATACACGTAAAATAGTGGGGACGTTTAAACGCTGCTGTATACATGCATGAGGTAGAAGCGTCTGAGCTGATAAAAAGTCGCAAAAGCGTTTGAAAGTTTGTGTATACATCTATCTCATAGCGAGGTCATCTCTCTCTCAACAATCACCTAGAAACACTATTAAAAAAAAACTCTTTACAAAATTAGATTCAATGGGAGGATACGTATTATTTTTACTGAAAAGCAAGCGAAAGT
Source organism: Laupala kohalensis (assembly GCA_002313205.1). Taxonomy (NCBI): domain Eukaryota; kingdom Metazoa; phylum Arthropoda; class Insecta; order Orthoptera; family Trigonidiidae; genus Laupala; species Laupala kohalensis. The sequence goes on along the minus strand of NNCF01125996.1, from coordinate 517,742 downwards.
CCATCCCGGTATGAAACCTTGAGCGATTGAGGGATGAAACCCAGTTCAAAACTCCAATCGCGACGGCGACGTTTATCGCACATGCTTTTGTCTTTAAATTGAATTATGAATTCATTTATTAATGATGTAAAAAGCCTAAAAAAAATTTGTAGCTTTTCAGTTTTTTACTTCGAAGTCCGTTTTTCCTTCGGGTAGAGGCGGATTTCTTATACAGGTTCTCTAGGCTTTGTCTAGGGGTGTGTTTATTGTAACAATAAATCGTGAATTTACTATTTTTTCAATTCCTTATGATTTTTAAACACTATACTCAGAATAATCTATAGTTCGATAATAACTTGTACATGTAAATTTACAAACATATTGACATTATATATGTATTATAAGTCGCAGCTAACTTTTTATCTTATCTAGGAACTTTTGCTGAATTTTTTTGAATCCGCCTCTGCCTTAGGGCCCTTGATCGGAATTGATGGAATACGTCCCTTGCTCGCTTCCGGAGAGTAAATTAGTTTATTGTTCTCCACGTAGTTATACGCAGTTTGTACTGTTTTTTGACAATAAATTTTATATATATCCCCTACCTCCTATCGCTCCTTGTAGGTAATCTTCAATACTACGCTTCAATTCTCATGTACAAATACTACAATAAAAAACTGTTTGTCCCAAATACATATGAGAAAATATTAAAACGAATTTGCTAGACTTTTTTGTTAAATTGTTATATTTGAATTATTCCAGACACAAAGTCTTTTCGCATTTTTCTTTTAACGCATTTCTTTTTATCCCTGTGCTTCCAATAAGAGCACTTGCTGTGCGTTGCAAGTCGCTGTTTGCGTTCAACGTTCTTCTTTCATTATTAATGCTCACTCTTTAGGAAGGTTTCGGAAGCTTTTCCCGAAGGTTGAAGGTCAATGGAGCAAGCGATTCAACCGTTCAACAAACGCTGTTGCTCTTGTCCCTGAGCAGGTGCAGTGCGGTGCGGTGCGGTGTGAGGTGAATTCAAACCTTACGAAAAGTCTTCTTTGGCGGCTTCTTTCAAATGAAAAATGCAATATGTTTTTATTCGAACAAAAAAGGTATGGGATAAATTCAAAAAGTTCGTTCTGAATAAATCACATCTTTAAAAAAATGCCTATACGAGAAATAGCATATTTCTTAAAGTTTACGGTTATTTCTTTAACAAAAATCAGTTACTGACTCTAAGGTGTTAAAATTGACATTTTCTAGTAGAAATTGTGATCACTAACATCGTATAGATTATAGATACCTTCCTTGGCGTTTCGACATACAAAGCATTATATTGCAAATGTTAGCTAATTTTATTCTGAGTTCAACAAAGGGAAGCAAAATTGACTTTTTATTGGTAGAATTAAAAATTTGTGTTCTTAGACGTTGCTTGTGGAAAGTCGTATCTGTATAGTTAATAAAATGATAGCTTGATTTTTTATAATAAGCTTTAGCTACTTTAGTTTGGTGGAATTAAATATGAATCTGCATAACATCAACTGCTGCTTTATGAAGAACAATAAAATTAACATTTTTTTCATCTCAGTGACGCATACCCTGGAGATGTATTCGAGGCAAAATCAACGTAGGACCGAAACCTCTCGAAAACACTTGGTTTTCACTCGGTCCATGATTCGTCTGTGAAGAGCGAAAATGAATATTTTCCAAAACGCGTTTCTTGATCATAAGGATGTGAAGGGATAAAGACGATGGAAATTATCCCAAAAGACCCCAAAAGATATGAGGAAATAACAAATGATCGCTTGGGGAAATATTGGTGACTGAAGAATGAGAGTTGTTGTACTGTGTGCTGGGTTGGTTGGTTGGTTAGTTGGTTTTTTTTTTTTTTTAATTTTTTCGATTTAATTGAGATTTAGAACTTTATTGTTATAACAGAATAATTACTTGCAACTTCCGTGTGTAATTTAAATATGAAGTTTGATTTTAACATTTTACGAATATCTAGTGTTGTTTAATTTTATTACTTCAAGTAATCAGTGCTCATAATATGCTAATTGAATCTCCTGTGTTTGGTTTTGTAACCCTGACGATGACCTCAATAAATGTCGAAACGTCAGCATAATGGAAATATATATATATATGTTGTTACTTGATTGACCTATATGCAATAAAATCATTCCTTTATAATATAAATATATTTAATTAAATGCCCACAAAAAATTAACAAAAATCGTCCTTACAGCCATGATGATATTCATAGTAATAATAATAAATTTATTGTCAAAAAACAGTTACAAACTCCCATGTTGGCTGTGAAACAATAATAATAATAATAATAAATTTATTGTCAAAAAAACAGTACAAACTCCCATGTATGACCACGTGGAGGACAATAAACTAATTTACTCTCCGGAAGCAAACAAGGGACGTATTCCATCAATTCCGATCAAGGGCCCTAAGGCAGAGGCGGATTCAAAAATTTCAGCAAAAGTTCCTAGATAAGATAAAAAGTTAGCTGCGAGTTATAATACATACATAATGTCAATGTGTTTGTAATTTAACGAAAACATGTTTGTAAATTTACATGTACAAGTTATTATCGAACTATAGATTATTCTGAGTATAGTGTTTAAAAATCATTGAGAATTGAAAAAATAGTAAATTCACGATTTATTGTTACAATAAACACGCCCCTAGACAAAGCTTAGAGAACCTGTATAAGAAATCCGCCTCTACCCGAAGGAAAAACGGAGACAAACCCGGGCCAGAAATCGTGGATTTAGTTTTATTTCAATTCTTATGATTTTTAAACACAATACTCAGAATAATCTATAGTTCGAGAATAATTCGTACGTGTAAAATAATTTTTTTGTGTTAAATTACAAACATGTTGATATGCCATTAGTATTATAACACGTAGCTAACTTTCTATATTATCTAGAAATTTGTGCTGAAATTTTTTCAATCAGCCTCTGCCTTAGGGCCCTTGATCGGAATTGATGGGATGGTCCCTTGCTTGCTTCCGGAGTGTAAATTAGTTTGTCGTCCACGTGGTCATACGCAGTTTGTTACTGCTTTTTTGACAATAAATTTATATTTGTTATAATATTAACATAATACCGAGGTCATTGGCGCGCCCTGTTGGTACAAGTGGGAACTAATTCTCTTCAGCTGTTATCTGAGTCGACGAGACGACGTCAGCTCGTGAATTCCCACGAGAAACTGATTACATATAATATATGTTTGAAGGGGCAATCTCAATTTTGCAGAACTGCGCGGGCGCAAGAGACGCCTCCTGTAAACAGGAGTTGACTGCCCGTTCCATGTGTTTGTTAATCCGTTACCTGCACGATCGTTTCTAGCGTGTATTTTGGGTTTTTCGAAACAGTATTCGAGAAAACACATAAAAGCTATTATATATTATTCGGAAAGTCTTGCTTATAAATCGCAACTATTAAATAACACTAAATTCGACATTAATTAGATATTAGCGTTGGGTCCTTCATACTGATTCCCTTCATTTCCTTCTGTCGTGTGAAAGCGCATGGGACGAGAACGAGAACAAAACGAGAACGCGGATTGCGGATGCACGTTGTCTGACCACGTGCCTTTGTCGCAAAGCAACGACTGCCGTTGGCACCACGTGCCTACCCCCCCCCCTTCCTTTAACATCTCTGTGGCTGCTTCTTCCCCGTTGAAGAGATAACAACGCTTTGCTCAGCCTCTGTCTGACCTTTTGTCGTGGCCGCGAGAAGAGTTAGTGCCCTTCGAGGGCTCAAATCTCAACGGTACATTTTCTTTTAATCTCAAATTTTAACTTCTGTTTTTGTAATCACAGTATTCCTATTCTTATCTTAGGAATATGTTGAAATGTTAAGTCCCTAGCCTCTGTCTTAAAGAGTCCTTGATCGGAATTGATGGAATACGTCCCTTTTGCTTGCTTCCGGAGAGTAAAGTAGCTTATTGTTCTCCACGTGGTCATTCGCAGAATGTATGTCATTTTTCGATAATAAATTTATTATTATTATTATAATAGCTAGAGTGTAGTTCATTTTAGGCTACCGCTTGCGGATGTCATTCTAAATTTTTGCCTTTTTCTTATTTAACGTCTTGAGAAACCAATTGAGATCTGAGCGACGTGCAGCTGTTTCAGTGACGTGGGAAGAAAGATGAAGAACAGTTTCGTAACTCGATTGTCAATCTTCGTCTTCGGGGTCGGAAAGTGAAAGATGGTGGTGAGGCCATTCGGAGATGATGGCTCCCGACGGGGCTGTTCTTTTGATTTGAACGCTACGGCGCGTGAAATCTGATTTGTTTTGTCGAATAAGATTTTGAAAAGTACAACTCCATTCTTTACATTTAATTTATTTATTAATCTTTTATATAAGACCTTAAAAGAGTAAAGTGAACGGATCACATTCAATAGATAGTAACACTATTTTCTTTTTGTTTGAACCATTTCTTGGGAACTCAATGACTTAAACACTAGCTCAACCATTGGGTCAGACATTTTTTTATTTCAATCATCACTAGTTCTAAATGTTGTCATTTATACCGCTGTAAGTGGGAATATTCAATACACACAGTCATTTTAAGACTTTGTTCAATACACATTGTTTATACGTTTTCCGTATAAATAGACGTTGTAGTATCATTGCATGTCATGCATTGCAACTTCACATATTCCAATATCCAGAAAAAGCATAAGCTAAATTGTTATCATGGTTAATGTCGGTAACTCATTCGTCGTAATCTCTCGCGACTGAAGACTTTTTAAATATCTTCTTTTCTCTGCTTTTTTTTCTTTGTCCAATTCCCACAAATGAGGAATCCATTCAAACTTTTTGTACTTTTTGTACTTTTGGAAAAAATCAGGTTTTTTCAACCTTTTTGGAAATTTTTTTTTACTTGTGACATTTCGCTCCGCCTAGCTCTTATCATTTCATTTAAAATACCAAGTGTAGTGTTTCATCATGATAACACAGTGATAACAATAATAAAACACACGGCACTATTTACATTAAAATATTAAAATAACAAGTGAGTAAGCCACATCGTAACAAACAATCCAAAACACGCAAACATTAAATTGTGACCTAAAGGAAGTTTTCCTTTAGGTCTAATTGTATACTTTCATGTTATTCATATATATAGGAGCACGTGTGAAGTGCAGTGAAGTGTAGTGAGGTGATTGGAGTCTAAGGGTGTAGAAAATGTGAATAGTAGTAGTGAAGTGTAGTAACGTTTACATGATTGTTCACAGCACTCTGTTTTGGTTTAATTTTTTTATAGTTAATAATTTCTTTTATTTATGTTATAGCAATTACTTTTACGTTAAGGGAGTTATAGGAGGAGTAATGACACATGTGTGTATATTGAACGTGTTTGTACGTATGAGTGTGTTTCTGTAACAGTTTGTAAGCAAAAATGTGTTTGTGAATGTATGTGAATATACGCACATATGAGCCTCATGTAGATAATTAATTTCTTAAATCTAATTTCTTTCTCGTTGTAACCATGTGTAATAATTTTCTAAGCATTTTGTTCCGTTAGTGTGTGTGTATTTTATAGATATTTGTATAGATATTGATGATTTGTTTTTTTAACTTTGTATTATTGGATTATGAATGTATTCTTTTCTATCTGTTCCCTAGCAGACTAATAAATTACTACTATTGTAAATGTCTATCAAAAACATTTTTTGTAATTTTTTCTCCAATAAATTACTTTGTATGTTGCTCGTACCCTGTCAGATTTTATTCAGGTAGAAGTAGCGTATGTAAAATTAAAGGTGAAATAGCAGAGTAACATTTAGCGCTTTCTGTGATTTCAATTTCAAAAAATTCAAATGAGATAACTGCAATTAAAATTGATTAATTTATGTACATTACGTCTTATGGAGGAAAAACTTTTATTTTCAAATAAAAGTTAACTTTTAAATCATGAATGTGATGGAAGTTTACTTATATTTAAAGTACATTTTCCGTGGTGTTTTAACACAACTTTTATCTCTGGGTGAGCAGACATTTGAGAAATATATTTTACGTTTTTCCGCCGCCGCTTCCATGTCTGTCTGTGTATGCGTTCTTATGCATTTCAAACAACTCAAGTGAATTCCTGAATATTGCTTGTACTGTATTATTAACTGATAGATGCAAATTAAATCACGGTTTTACCTCATTAGTATTCATATCGTTGTGTTTTTAAACAACTAGAAGAATAATGAAGAAAATTACAATTACACATCTCCGTGATTTCGCTTTTGACTCGTCGGAGCCTTTGTATCTCATTAGTTGGACCGTTCGTGCATTTTCCACATATCGTTACGTATTATCGCGTTTGAACTCACGTGTGACGACAGAGTTAACAAAATATACATTCCACCCGCCTTTCACTATCCTTCCATGTTCAATTAATGCTTCATTGACGAAGAGCTCGCTGAAATTTTCATTATGTAAATTCCAGAACACTGTTGGTTCTCAAGTGAACTTCAATGTTTTAATGTAATGGGAATACGTTAGGTTGCTATGGATACAGATGCGTCACTTACAAACAACGTCTTTTCTTTGCTGACTTTTCATTGGTCGAACGGAGGAATTGAAAAATAGAAGCGAGACATGGAAGTATTTGAAAGTGGGGGATATTTCAAAGTGAGGTTATGGAAACTGTAGCATATTGAGGAAATGTTTATAATGAAAAAAAAATTGGAATTACAATATTAAAATACTATCTCTGTAGTTTTATTAAGAAAATCCATGATAGGTGTAATTATTTCTTTATCTCTATTATATTTTTAAATTATTTACAATAAAAACAAAAATTGCGAACTACTTGAAAGATGTTTTATCAAAACCCTCCTAACGATGACATCCTTACAGGTTTCTTATAATTTAGGCAATTGTTTGCAAAACGTCCGTGATATTGATATGCGAAAATCAATTATTTTTTCATCCCTCTAAAGGTCGTACCTCGTTTTTGCTTTTTCTGAAACACAAATTTACTTCGTGAGGTAAAACTTTCTGTTCCTTCCTCATGATCTGGAATTGCCGATGTCTAGACGTCGATACGCCGCCTTCGTTCATGCTGGGGTTTCTTATTGTAAAACATTTGTGTCAAGTTTAGGGATTAATATTAAAGAGACTGAATATAATTTTATTGCGTTTTGCTTTTGATATATCTTACAAGTTAATTAAATTAAAAAATAACTCAAAACCAAACGAATGTAATACATTTTGTCATTAATAAATTTCGTTGTTTAAACCTCTGCACGAAAGACCTCTTTATTACATCATTCACATGAATACTCTTAGAGATTATAAGCTGGAAAAATAAAGTACTTCTTATGAAAAAAGTTCATAATAATTTAGTAAATTATAGTTTTTATGTAAAATGTTTATATAAAACTGTTATAATAAAATGTTTTCATGTTGTAATGTACGACTGTGTAATTCTGAATAAAGGATTCTATTTTCTTTCTTACCTCACACGCGACGTCAAATATTAATTGTAGCGTAGATTCATAATGCAAAGAGTTGTGCCTACCAACATTTGATCAAAAATCTGATACAAAATGTATTGTAATCCTCGGGCTAAATTTTTTTAATAATCAGTTGTTTAAATTTGATTAAGAAAAGCATGAAAAATATTTTGACATAAATTTATGGTAGTAAATTTACGAATCCATATGGATTCGATGGTAGTGAGCTTTGGAATTTCAAAATTCTCTCCCTTTTGACAGAAAAAAGGAATAGCCAATCACAACCCTGGACTCACATCGGCTCCAATGAAAGAACGCGCATTCTATCGCCGAGGGATTGAAACACAGTTGTAACGTTCTGTCCACTGAAGATATTTGTGAAAATTGTTCTTCCAATTCTAGCCCATAAGTCGAAAACGTGAAAGAAGTTTTGTTGTCTCCATTGCCATGAGCTATGTGTAATTAGTGTTGATGTAAATTGGAGTTGGGGTGTGCTTCCCTTCATTAACATACGACGCATCGCGTGATTCATGTACCATATGTATCAAAGGTCTTGCCCTCATTTGCTGGGGATTAACTAAAGCATTCCCTTGTGAGCTATCCATACGACCGCCTCTTGCACCTCTGTCCCCAATCACATATTAAGTGCAATCACATATCAATCATCATTAATAACAAACACCTCTGAATAACACATGTGTTTGTCTAATACAAAGTGAATTTTATTTTTATTTATTTATTTATTTTTGTGGGGCTTTACGGCTCATGTCGACATCATCAAAGGTCATTGGAGCCCTAAAAACTTATACAGGTAGGGAAAATGCAGTTACGCACTAAGGAGAGCCAACATGACTCTCCCCGTGTGTGGGACTCGTCGAATGACTCAACCATACACACTATTAAACCCTCATGATCTACAACATACTAAAACATATCTCAAAACATATATCTTACAAAAAATTAAGAAAATGAAAGATACCCTAGCCCTCACAACCTAATAGCGTGGGGATCGAAAAGAACAAGAGGTGACCAAGGGAGGTCAGGAAAGAGAAAGGAAGGAGCCACGCACAAGTAAGTGGAAGTAATGCCAGACTCAGCTCGGGGCCCCGTGTTCGCCAAACACGTACTTACTAGATGTAAGTCCCCGGGGGGGGGGGGAATTTTATACTTTTTATGATTTTTATGAATATAACATTTATTTAACTGCAAATGGACAGATCTAACCAGTTGGCGGAATATTAGGAAATACAATCATATATACAAACGTAGATATTACAGAGAATTGAAATAAAAAATTCCTTAATAAATGATAAATCCAATATTAAAATATAAAAACATGTGAGCCTGAAATAGGTAAAAAATGAATAAGTACGATGGATGACCCGAACATTTGATTTATCCCTCTGCAGAGTGCACTTCACTTTTCCCTTTCTTCCCTCCCTCCCTCCCTTGTAGTACTTCCAGAACTTTCCTATAACCATTTGAATAGATGCGGAGCACGAAATCTCTTCCTCCATGACCGATGCTCTGGCATTCGATTCCTAGTTCTCAATTTAAATGTACCTTTTCTTTTCTACCTCTCCGAGAATGATTTTCCAATTTATCTGTTATATATTTCCATGCGGGTTCATTTCTGAAAGCTTTGAATAATTTGACGAGCATAGATCGTCTTCTTCGATTTTCGAAAGATTCCAAAATTATGAAATGATTTAAATTCGATCAATAATTAACAAATCTTTTTTTCTGTTTTCCTCTTTTTCTTTCGACGTTCTTTTGTGTATTTGTCCCCTCCGATGAGGATACCAACATGTGGTCGCTTTTTCTTCCGCTGAGGTCTCGGTCCAGAGAAACGTAAGCGAAGTATCGTGTTTCAATTGTACGTTTGTCACTGAACGCACTACAAGATTCCATATTCCTCTAAATGTTTCTGATTATTTTTTTATTGAATATAGCACGTATCGAAATTACAAATACTGTTCCTTGAAATAACTACATAAATCTGTGAAAGAGAAATTTGAATTTTCGAATTTTGGAGAATTCAAGTAAAAAACTCTAAAAGACTTTTGTTCCGAAATATCTTGATCATTTTCGATAAGATATACATTTTTCAATATATATA
>NNCF01125996.1:469008-504951 GCA_002313205.1 Laupala kohalensis | reverse complement strand
TATATATATATATAAAATAGTTTTGGGAGTCGAGGTGTGACTTAAAAATACGCATCCGAATCGTAGGTTCGCGAAAACCGGGCTCAAGAGCTCGTATCCAGCAATGGAGCTCTTATCCCCTGAAGGGGGATGTGACCCAGGTTCCCCGAATCTGGGTCAGGGGAGATGTGGAGGGGTTGCGTTGTGAGTTAATTTTTTAGAATTTACGTTGTAGGTCTTCACTCGCAGTTGTTGTTTTTTAAACAAACGTTTGCTTCCATTTTGACCTTTATGTGCAAATTGTGCAAATGAGCTCTCTTTACTGACATCACTAAGTAACTTCGTACAATCATAACACATTGTGTGCGCGGTTTGAATTTTTGATGTGTATTTTTCTCAGCGTTAAACATATCTTCGTTTTTCTTCCATTATGAGCATCGTTCCCTGTCTCTTGAGTATTAGATAACGCAATTTGTTGCATTTGTTGCGTTGGTACACTCCTACCCTACCCTCAGGTACCACCTCGGGTCGAACCGTTGAACTTCTGTACGACCACCTCCGATTAGGAAACTAAACAGGGAACCACATAATTATATTGAAGAGCGTTATGTTTCGTATACTCATAGTGAATGAAAATTATAGTATTTTACTCTTCTCTTTTTAACGTCTGTTACTTGCATTGGCGATCCCTCCTTCCCCAGGGATTTCTCTTTTGCTCCTCCTGTTTGTGTTTTACAAAGTCATGTTCAACTCGTTAAATAACATTTTAAATTTTATTTACAATTTGATCTAGAATCTTGTTCCTAGTTAACGTCACCGGGATTTACATTACTTGTCAGCATTTACTACTTCCATCGCATTTCGTTCCGTGTGGTATGTGAAGGATATTTATGTAATTGTGTACAGAATATTTGCATTACAAAAGAACCACGCAAATGCAAGTACAAGACTGAGAACACCATAAATATACTTCCTCTGCCATCAAAAGGTATTTTATTTCCACTATCAATAAAACAGGTGATTCCTCTGAAGACGAACTATAAGGGGGGTGGAGGGTGGAGGGAAGTTGACATAGTTTCACGCGCGCGGCCCCCCTGCCCCCCTGCCCCACCCACCCCTAGAGCACTTGCTGGACCCGCCCCTGTGCACACTTGTCTCTTTGTATCTTCTCAGACTGCTGAAAGTTGATAATGAATGTTGAATTTTTCCAAAATTGGTTCTTTGCAGTTTTCAAAGTATGAGGAGCAGATAATGAGTTGATCGATCCTTAACTTGTTAGTGCTCTACGTGTCAGCGGTGACAAAAGTTAGAAATGTTTAACGTTAGCGAAGCACCTGTTTTAATGGAGCCGTGACATTGAATAAAAAAGATTATGAAAATACGATTAAAATTTGACTATATTTGTGATATTATTTAAGTGCTGATATGCTAATCCATCAATATAGTAAACCATCCTCAACCGAGTGTTTCTCCGGGTTTTTCCCTCGGGTGGAAGTGGATTTTATATTGTTCTCTAGGCTCTTGTCAATTGAAATAATAAGTCTCAAATGGAGTGTTATTTTAATACTTACGATATATAAACATTATTCTCCGAATAATCAATACTTTTATAATAGTACGTACTTCTGAAACAATTTTTTTTCGTGTTATATTAAATACTAATTTGTCGGTACAAATGTTGATAATATTATTATAACAACACACGCACTGAACTACTTTTATTTGTTATATCGTGGGAGTAAAGAGAAGCTGAAATGTTTAAAAACGATGGAATACGTCCCTTGGTTGGTTCCGGAGACTAAAATACTTTATTGTCCCCCACGTGGTCCTACTGCGTAGGCAAGGATTCTCTGACAATAAATTTATAGTTACCTCTTACAGAAAGTGTCATACGCTCTAGTATTGAAGAACTTTTACAAAAGGAAGGAATGATAATCGCTGCTGCGTAGGTGAATCGGTGTATCATAGTTTTTCGTTCTTCTTCGCTCGTTGACCGTCCACAGACCGTGAACTGAGCAGGTCAAGTAAAGCAAGCGAACAGGCGCCTCGGGGCTCCGAGAGGCCGTGGTCGCAGCGAAGCACATGTGTTGATGGAATTCTGCAAAGTGAGGCGCCCGGGGAAATCTTGATCGGGTGTGTTTCAGGCGCACGCTGTGACCTCACACTCTCCTCTCACATGAGATAATATGAAGTGCTTTATGAAACGTTTTTTCAAATCCCACTTAATAATCATAAGTAACAATCCTATATTCATATTACCAATTCTTCCCTAAAGTACTTTCATTTTCATTAAAAATAACTGTCTGGATTTTCTACTCGCTTCTTTATTTCTCTGATTTTTTATTACATTATTTTTAATGTCTTATTGCGAGGTTCAGGCCATCAGAGGCCATCAGACTCTGCCATCTAACCGTTGGACTTGGATAAAAGGGAAATGGGAAGGAGATATGTTGGGTGGCCGAGGAACGTATGGTGCCGAACAGACATTTGTCTGGAGTTGGTGACGAAAACCCCGGCTGAAAACCTCATCTAATTCGAGCAGGGTTCGAACCCACGCTCTCCCGCTCAGCGGAGACGCTACCACTACACCACCCGCTGTAATTTCTCTCGTATCCTTATTCATCTCAACTTTGTTTCTCCGAAAGTACTTATGTTTTCTCTTTGCACTTGTGATGACGTCATTCATTCGTTGAATAATAATAATAATACTAATAATGGGTTTTTTAGCACATCGTAAAATCTAATGTAGACAGTTTAATGTTTGTTCCGTGATCTTCACCACTCAATATAATTCGAAGAGCATAGTGAGGGCTTTGCTCAATAAAAATAACTCGTTACTAACTTTCCAATGTTTCGATCTATATTTCATACCTTATAACATGAACAGATTCTATCAGAACCAAGTTAAAATATACGAAACATAAAAAATACATTATATTAGTACTATAAGTATATCTTATATAATACATACAATACAATATTTTGTCATTCTGTCCTTTTTTATTAATGCAAAATGCCTCTTGCCCTTATATCACCCGACCCTTGAGGAGACAATGGAGCTTTTAGCCACCGCTTGCCAAAAGACCCAGAGCTGCCAGTTTTCTCATTTCCTGCTACTGTTGCAAATTATTATATTGAAAATTATTAACTTGTCAAAGAAGAAGGGCGTAAATTAATTTTAGAATATTTCAATTTTTTACTTTGTCATTTATATTTCTTTTTATATTAAAAAAAATAACTTTTTGAAATAGAAGGGTGTATATTGTTTTTAAAATGATATATTTATTGTAATTTAAATTTTGTAAAAAGAAATTGTAGCACTGAAGATGGCCGCCATAAGACTGAAGAGGCCTTTTGCATTAATAAATAAGAGCAGAATGACAAAATCATTTATTACTTATAATGAACCATCTGTCAACATCAGACAAATTCCTCAGATATAATACATACTATTGTACCTCGTAAATCAATCATAATGATTTGATTTTCTGGAATGAGTACCACAGATGGACTTTCTTTCCTCGTCTTCCATGGAGTGTGTAATGATCGATTTATACTAGTACATTATATTGTTTGTATTATCATGTATGATTTTTTAAGTTGAAGTAAATTTATTTCGTTTCGGATGGTAATATAAAGGCGTCTGTTTGTTACCCCCCCCCCACCAACCCGCGAAGAAAGTTTTAAACGCGGGGACCGAAAGTAGGGAGCTGACGTTGATGAATTCTCCTTAGTTTTATGATGGTCGTCAATATATTTGACTCTGTTGTAAATACAAACCGTTTAATGGATTTCTATCCAACTTCTTCTTGCTTGATGAAAGAGTGTAAACGAGCAAGTACGCTACACTACACTCCAATGCGAAATTTCGGGTTTCGAGAGACTATTTTCCATTAATCAAACTTCTGAACATGTATATTTGTTTATTGTCCTGCAAGTGGTCATACGCACTTTGTACCGGTTTTTTGACAATACATTTATTATTATGATTGTGTGAAACGGAAAGAAATCAAGTTGATCAAGTCCCTGTGAAGTTGGACGAGTGTAGTTTGTACAATCCCTAACGAGTGTCAGAATTGTTTTATAGAAAGAAACTCTAAGGTGTAAAAGTTGTCGAATTCTTTTCGTTTTTTACTGTCATTTTATTTTCTGTAGTACCTTATCATTACGTATATTATGTCTTCTCTTCCTTCTCTTTATCGTTGTATGTTGTTTCAGTTCGCTTACATCTCCCCAATTGCTGCTTAACCTCTGTGACATTCGCAAACTCCGGTCGTTTCCATCTTTAATTTATATTTACAAATATTTTCTAAAGGTTTCATGCACTTTTTTTTTGTGCGAAGAGGAGAAATTACTTTTAATAACTTTTTTATTTCAATAGTTTATCTTAAAATCAACTTTCCCAAATATAATTGTATTGATGTAAAATATGCATTGTTCTCACGATTCAAGAGGTATTTCTCTCTTACTCTTACAACAAATTAGTTTATTGTCCTCCACGCGGTCATACGCAGTTTGTACTGTTTTTTGACAATACATTTATTATTATTATTATTATTATTATTACTTCAGTATCATATTTTTCATGAAATATTTATAATTTGCCAAAATCAAATTGCATCATAAATACGATTACATTTTAATAATGACAATACTCGACTCTTATTTGCATTTTTTTTTAAAGTTCCGTTTGACAATAATTTATTTCCATTAGAGTTAATTGAATGACGGCGGTTCATCTGATTCCACTGAAACATATTCAACTGTTATAAAAATAATTGGAGTAGACGGATTTTCATTTGAGGTAATTTGAGGTTTTCATTTGTGTGCAATTAGATTTTACGTATTCGAATCATAGAAAAAATGTTTTAATTTAGTGAAATTACATTTTGCGAGCGTTTCTCCGAACCCCCGTGACCTTTGAATTTATAATATTTATTCTTAGATCGTTTTCACGAATTTTCGAAAATATTTATTCATCGCGTGGTAGTAATTTTAAAAATGGGACCAATTTAACACTGTGGTAGAATCCTGTCCTGACCTTTTGCTTCGTCCGCCATCCACTGCATCATCAAACTGAAACAAATTTTGTTAAAACGGATTCGTCGGGACTAACAAAAGCCTCACAGCGAGTCGAATTGCAATGATCCAAAACAGTAAACTACTAACAGAGAAGAAAATAGAGCTGAACAGTTTTTTTTAATAGATACCGAAAATATCAAGACCCACGGATAAAAGTTATATTTTCGGAATCGCAGTAATATTTGTAGTAATATCGTATCAAAGTATTTTTCAAACCCTTTTTTTTTACTAAAATGTTGTATTTCGTCAAAAACTGTTCCGCACTATTTTCTTCTCCTCGCCTCCGACATTTGTTAAAATAGTCCAAGAACTGTTTTATCAAAAAGTGTTTTTTTTTACACTGAATGACCACATGGGATAAATAGACGAATCTACAAGTGAATACAAAGTGTACTATTTGGATGAAAATGTGTTGCGTGAAGATCGGTAAAATGATATATGAAATTATTTACATTTTCGAAGGACTCTTCTTAAGGATTATTGCATCTTAAAAGCAAAGTACGGTTAATATTGATGAATTACTTGAGGACAAAGACAAAGACAATTACCTGAGACACATCCCCAGACAAGTGTACTGTTGTGGAAGGCGAACCGGTCGTGTAGTGGTTTGACACCCCTGTGATAAAAGCAAGGGTCCCAGGTTCGATTCCCGGCTCGTCGCTATTTTCACCTGACAGAAAGTTATCACATCATCTTCACTTATAGGGTATAAAATATGGAAGAAATATATGCAAGTAGTTCACTTAATAAAATGTTACTTGAAGCAGCAGGCAATCAATTCTCATATCCATCAATTCTCAGTAGCAGCTTTTCTTTGAATGTTGATGTAATTTTTTGAATGTTTCTTTAACAATGCATTTACTTATATATCTCATTTTCGAATTGTTATAAAATTTCGAATGCCAAGAAATGATTGTGTTAAGTTTCATAATTGCGAGTAATGGCGGGTGGTCCCGCTAGTCGTCGAATCAAGAAGAAAATAATAATTTCCTAATAAAGATGGATATTTGTTTACAGATCATAGTTTCATTATTTTATAAGTTAATCAGAAATAAATAAATAAATAAATAAATAAATAAATAAATGTATCGATGCGTCGATGCCTCCTTCCATTTTCGCTATTTACGTTTAATATCAAGTTAACACTTTTTTTTTTCACTTCAAAAAGTATAAAAATTACAAAGAACGAGTCACGCGATCATAACAACATCATTTTTTATTTAATTAATAAAACCTGTTCGCAGCTCTGGTACAAATAGAACTTTTGCTTTTTACCGAAAACAAAAAACACACTAACAGTATTCCTATATTATTACTCATGTAATAATTAACTATTGCACCGCCGAAGACTTATAGCTAGTTTTAAGAGTCAAAAGCAGTGTTTCATCACTTATAGAAATTTAAACTAGTAAGAAATACACAAATAACATTTACAAATATCTAAACATCGGTTCTAATCCATTTCTTTAATATCTTCTTTATAATTAACCTCTTATAGGTTAAAATTTTTGGAATTAAATAACCTAATAGCTATTAAGTAATTGTATTTAATAATGTAATAGTTTGAACAAAAATGGAATTTAGTATACTTTTATTTCTTGTTTTACTTGTCTTATTATTGTCTTAATCTTTTAGATACTTATAATGATAACTCAATGCCCTGGTAATTGTGCCATAGTTGAGTATGCTAGGAAAAAATGCAGGACATTCTAATAACAGAGTTTTAGTTTCCATACTTTAGCCACTTTTGAAAACAATAAAATTTATTTTAAAACAGTATTTAAATTCCACGATATGGACTTTCACATTCAAGAAATGTGATCCTATTTTTTCGGGGTACTAACTCATGATGTCATTTTGTAAAATGTCGGAGTTTTGTAGGAATTTTGTAGGAAAAACATCATAAGGAGCAACTGACAATAAGTTCGTACGGAAGGGATTTTGGCTTCGTCCTTCATAAACGTGAGAATCGAAACCTTCATGAAATTTATTCTTATGGCTTCTTCCATTTCCTGCACTGATGCACCCCCCTGTGCTACCGGACTTAAACTAACAAAATCTTCTCAGAGTAGGGACTCTGCGCTAAATGGATTATCCTATGAAGGATAATAATGGATGGAGAATTCTGTGAAGGATATTGATACAGTTAGTTATTTTAGAAGACGAAAATTCTCAAACAAACAAAATCTACTAAATTATATCAGCAAGCCGTTTCGTTGAAGAGTTTTGGAAACTGAAAGGAGTTTAATAATTAATTAATAAGCAAAATTCGAAAGTTTGAACTGGATGAGAAGTACACGTTCAATACTTTCTATCTACCAACATTGAATCATGATGTGAGAATAATGTAGAAGTGGTCCGTAGAAGACTTTAGTGATCAGTGGATTGCGACGTTCGAAGAGCACGACCTGGACAGTGCTGCGGCATAGCGGCAGCCACGGGAAACTCAATGACGTCACGGAATCGCATTAAGTTGTTTTCGCATACACAAACAGGTGCGAATCGCATTGTCACACTTCCGGATGTTGGGAATATATTTTGTAAACACACGCAGGAAAGCTATTACAAAGCCGTATTTGAGTTTAATACAGCATAAATCCAGGGAATGTAAACAATTAATGAATTTATTGCTACGTAATTTATTAAAAAGACTTCATGATCACTACATCGTCTCAGGGTTCTAATGGCCTGGATGTTGGCCAGCCCTAAAGCCCCAATTTAAAAAAAGAAATAACCTCTCTTTTTTGGAATGTTTTTTCTTTCTTGTTCCATAAGGTTCCACATTCAGTGACATTTCTTTTATTTAAAAAATATAAACATATTTTACATGGCGTTTCGATTTAATATCGTATCAACCATAGCTATTTAATATGCTTATTTTTTAGTCGCATTTTTTTCAATTTCCGGGTGGGGGGGAAATTGAAGTAAATTTCACCGTTTAAAAAATATAGGTTTCTATTGTATTAAAATATTTTTTAATTAGTAAGTTTATTACAATACTCGCATATTTTACTATTCGTAATAATTACATTGAATAGATTATATTTATTACAAATTGAAGTAAGAGATTGTGAAACCTCTGTTGCGGAAGTGTTGACCTGTGAATGTTGGTCTTCAAAAGTTTTCACTTTTCCCAAGAAAAGAGAACGCGTGGTTTTTGTACTTTTCAATGGATTCTTTTACTTGGAACGATGTCTGAGTGAAGAGTAATTGCTTGACCTTTCAGAGGAGAAATGCCCTCTCGCAAAAGGGTTTTTCTCTTCCGCTTGAGGGGAAAGTTCTCTTCAGTGATGAGGTCTCCATACGTAAATGTTGAAATTCATTTCGACTCAGAAGCTTACATTATGTTATTTATAAAATTTATTTCTCAGCGAATAATAACTTGTTTGAAATAACGTTTTTGTATTTATTAAATACAAATGTATTGGTATTATGTTAATTGTATAACACATACCGAAGTATTTTTATTAAATTTTTAATCCGCCTCTACCTTAGGGCCCTTGATCGGAATTGATGGGATGGTCCCTTGCTTCCTTCCGGAGAGTAAATTAGTTTATTGTCGTCCACGTGGTCATACGCAGTTTTTAACTGATTTTTTTGAAAATAATTGTGTTATAATTTTGAAAAAATTCAGGGTATGAATATTTTTTTAACTTTATATAAATTCAACAACTGAACATAGAATTGTTATACCATATTTTCAGAAAGAACTAAAAGACTAAATTTCATTTTTTAATGCGTAATTAGAAAGTTGGAAATTGATTTTTGAAATGAATGTTGATAAAATCGGGAAAGGAGAGATTTTGCTTACCTTGTCTGAATGGGTAGAGATAGGGGACAACTGTGACACAATATTGTTGACTTCAATGCATTATACATGGCAGTATATTTCTATCCACGAAAAATAACTTAACTTTATCGATAAAACGTTATTAAAATAGAAAAATGTTAAAACACTTCAATGTAAAAGAGTAATTTAAGACAGAAAAAAACCAATCATCAAATTTAATGGAATGTTTGTTTTGTGAATTAAAAAAGGTAAGAAACGTCTTTAAATTGTAAAATTTCGACGACTTTAATTAAGAATTTAAAAATTTTAATGCAAAATGCTTCGCAAGCGAAAATTCGACTCGCCCAATTCCCGCGAGATGGTGTACTTGTATGCAGTCAAGTTACGCATAATATTTGTATTATTCTGAATTTGAAAAATTAAAATACTGTACATGTTTTTAAAAACCAACGAGTAAAAATATTTTAATCTTTCAATATAGATCGATTTTATTTTTCTCTGAGTAGAAGATTAGTCTACGCAGAAACCGGGTGAACGGCGAGTAGTCGGGTAGTCGGGTAGTCAGGTAAATGACACATAAATGACACGAGAGTGTTGAGACGAGATATTTGCATCCGAACAGTCGAGAAGTATTTGTTTATGATGTCAAAATGTTGTGGAAATGTATGTGAACGAGAGGAGATAGAGATTCCGCATTTCCAGCGCTTAATGCTTCGTGGAGTGGAAATGCCTTCGACATACTCGACCAAGTTGGAGCAAAAGTTGGGTTTTGTCGGTAAAAAGTGGCGAGTGGCCTCTGAGTCAACGAAGCTGCTGCGTAGATACGCTGCGCGTGTGTTTCGGGAAAGGCGCGATGCGAGCTTCGCAAACAAGTGGAGCAGAGTTGATGACGAACCGTCCGTCCACCGCAGCCCCTCTTGTCCGTCCGTCCGTCGGTCTGTCTGTCTGTCTGTCTTCCAGTCATCCCATGGGATGAAGCGAACCACGCAAATATCACTGGTATCGCTCTCGTTCACACCAAAAACTAGTTTCTATTTTATTTTATCGTGTTTCATCACTTTTCCATATACATTTGTTTTCCTTTTATAGCGAATGGGAGGAAACGTAGCTTAGTGCTACTGAAGCTTGTCTTTTACACGGAGCGACAGGAGGTGGAAGGAAGGAAGGAAGGAAGTAGTGTCTCTTCAAGTAGTACACAGCTATACGAACTGGGAAATTGAAGAAGTGAAAAGTTAAAAAAAATTCTTTCTGATCCGAGAATCCGGGGGGTGGGGGGAGGGGATGACTTTGCGATGAGGTAGCACGCTAACTCCTCAGCTACCGGAGGGGACTCCATTTTCTTCTGTAACGAATGAACCAATCTTTGCAGTCATTAAGTCAAGTATACTTAAGAGGGGAGTCAAAATTATGTTAACCATCCTGCTAATACTTCCATAATTCCTAAACCACCGATAGTATTGTCTTTGCGAAATATAACCATTTTCTTACCTTTTGCAATCTCTATTGACACTGTCAATAACCCTCGTCCCTCGTTAGCTCACAATGAAATATAATTTTAAATTTACATTTAGTAGAGTTTTTGCGTAACGTACATTCTTCCTAGCGTATAGATGACGACGCAATCGGTGCATTTTGCGTTTGGCGTTCCTTCGATGAAAGTTGTAAACCCAAAGAAACTCTTTCAGCGCAGGCGCACACAAATATTCTGTTCTGTGAGGAGTTACCCCGGCTCCTGCAACTAACAAATCTCTCACATAACCTCAAATCCATCACCACTAAGATCATACACAAACAGAGGCGTTGTAAGGTAGAACGCTGGGAGCGTTAGTGTACTACTAACTTCTGAGCATGCGCGGAAGTAACTTGCATGTGGATAGCGTACACGATAGCTCGCAGTTAATAACTACTGTAGAGTTAATAAGCACCCAAGTCTTGGATGAATACTCTAAAAGCGTTAGCGTATCTCGATAGGAAACTAGCGGTGTGGGCGCAACGTTATGACGTCATGACAGAAACACAATTACGTTCGTGTAGCGCATTTCGATTTTTAAAAAGAGGCATTAAAATTTCCCCTTTTTTCTCTTTTCTACAAACAGCATCGAATATGAGGACAGGAATGGAATGACATGTTGCGTTCTCTCTCCTGAATTCACTGTTTGCATATTTCACTCGTTCTCTGTTCCCTGTATTTGAGTTTGACCTCCATGTTTTTGTATTTCGATACATTATATGAAAAAGTAAAATGAGAGACGCTACTATAAAAAGTGTGAATTTGAAGTCTTTCTTATCGTATAAGGATTATTTTATTGGTTTTTAAATGTAGTTTTTTTTTAAATTTCTTTGTCGCTTATTTACGTCTAGTTGTGTAATAACTTGTTCATTTACTTGAATACTAATCAGTTGAATACTAATCACAGACGTTTACTGTCGTTAAGTAATATCACACGTTGTCAGAAAGAAAAAAATAATCATTGTCATAGGAATAATAACAGAAAACATTATTGGAACTAGAATTTAATGAAGAGTATTTCACCTCTATTTTTCGGAAATAAAAAGAATTCATTATTATTGTCATTAAAGGATATACTGCATGAATATAACAACGTCGCATAATAATGTGCTAATGAAAATTATGTCAGATGATTTGAACCTGAATTACCCCATTACCTGAAGCACACCGTTGTTTAATATTCTAATAATGTTGCTTTTGAGACGCGTCTTATTTATTGGATATTTAAAATTAAGTGTTCTTTAATTAATGGATAAAATGTGTTGAAAGCATGCAGTTTTGTGTCTTACGATACGTTTAAGAATAATTTTAATGCGGATGATGATTATTTTTCTTTCTCTCAACAATGAAACAAGGAACGGCTGTTACCTTCCTTCTGATCGTCATTTGTAACAAGTGCTGTCTGCATTGCGCAGTATTTATCGCCCATTTCCTCATATCTCGACACGAAGAGATTCGTTGTGGACCTAACGCCATCTGGGCGAGGTGTGTAGGTAGGAGAGGGTGTTCCAATACTTAACAACACCCGCCTCTTTCTCCATACGTAGTGATATATCGCCCAATGAATCGTAATCGTATTAAAATCCGTGTCGCAATGAATCGCATGTTTTCCACGCTCGTCGTCTCGCAGAAGTAATTGCGTCTTGGAGCCGTTAATCAGCCCAAGCGCCCAATCGCTTTCGAAGGGGTTCAGATCGTAAGAGTGATTCACTACGTTCCCTCTTAAGGTTTTATCCAAGAATTATCCTCGTAAGCCATCATTAGGGGGATTGATTGTACCTTCCCTTTTGACACCGAAATAAAGTCAAAACTCAGTCAAAATTGACAATAGATCTCCGTGTTCAAGACGTCGCATGTTGATTTTACATGTGAAATGTGATTGAAAAGAGAATATAAATTTTTATCTTTATGGAATTTCATTACCAAGATTAAAGAATAATATGGTGCGGGTAGAAGGGGGAAGGAGAAATTGGTCATGATGCGAATCACAATTCATAGAAATACAGACGATTCTTCTTAATCTACGGAAATTTTTATGAAAGAACTACTTTTGTACTAAGCAACTCATCACCCGATTTTACGAGCGAATAAATGAAAGAATGAATTATTTCTAACATCATTGATGATACTTTCAGCCTCCATAGTACAAAAGAGGTATTTTTGCGTTTAAGCCAAGTAAAACTCGAATTATTTTTGTTAGGCCAACCTTTCTATATTTTCGATACATTATAATCAACAAAGGACTACATTATACTACAATATACATTAAACTCGGAAACAGTCGAATGAGACCCCGCACCAAACAACTGAAAGGTGCTATGAACAATGTATTCGTGTTATATGAACAGTGAGGTCAGGTCAGGTCAAATCAGGTCGCATTATCTCTCGTCTTCTTTTTTATCCTTGACGGTTTTGGAGTTGAATGTTGAATGTCGATTCTGTAGTAGTTGAATGAAGCAGATAGGAAAAATTTCAAACAAAGAGTTTTATTTGACCTAAACGCAAAAATATCCATAATTTCTTAATCCTTCAGTTCCACTGCATCTAATTTCTTTTTGCTTCTAATTTCTTTGCGAAAATTAACTTTCTCTTGGGGGTGAAGAATTGCTAATTGTAGAATCGAAGCGAACAAACACCTTTTTTTTTTTTTTGTCGCAGCTGAAGAAAACTTTAAAGGGAGTTTCTTGCTCGTTCTGCACTTCTCTAGAAATAGATTTCCAACTTGTTACAACGTGACAGTTATTTCACTTTCCAAAGTTTCCGGCTGATAGAGAGCTTCCGGCTGCATCCTCTCTCCAATTGGAAACTCCTCGTTCCGTGGAGGGCGGGGGGGGGATGCATGCAGCCGGAAGATCTTTATGACTTGCGCAATAAAATGTTCCCCGCTAATAGAACAATCATCCACCCCCAAGTTTCAGAGTTAAAAGAACATGGGGGTGGAAAATTACTTCTCGAGATAATCTCACGTCGTTATGGGTTCATTTCGTTTTATTTTCGAAAAATAAAAAAATTGTGTTCATTAACTGAGAAACGTGCAAAATTAATTTCAAAGCGCATGCGATTCACTTCGTGGTTTCAATGCCGAATATTAATTAAACTCGAACGAAAAGTGCTCTGCGGTTTAGACGTTGATCCAAACACTTGTGCTCTTACAACCTTCTATTCGCGGTTAAAAACTGCCTCCTGCACCAGAGCTTCTACACTGTAAAAGAATTTATTGATTTTAATAAAAGTTCAATCCGTCCTGTACTTTATAACGCCATTGCTGTAGCACTTTTTAAATAACTAATAACAATTTCAAAAACTATTTTCTTGAATGATTGTGTTGTCTTATGGCTCATATTAATTTACTTTTATGTGTACTCAACTTTGGCACGGTTGTGTACATTAATTCTGTAGCCCCATCCTGGCCCGGGTTTTTCTCCGTTTTTCCTTCGGGTAGAAACGGATTTCTTATACAGGTTCTCTAGGTTTTTGTCTAGGGCCGTGTTTATTGTAACAATGAATCGTTAATTTATTGTTATTTCAATTTTTATGATTTTTAAACATTATACTCAGAATAATCTATAGTTCGATAATAACTTGTACATGTAAATTTTTTGCGTTAAATTACAAACATATTGACATTATATATGTATTATAACTCGCAGCTAACTTTTTCTCTTATCTAGGAACTTTTGCTGAAACGTTAAATCCTTAGCCTCTGCCTTAGGAATTGCCCTTGATCGGAATTGATGGGATGCTCCCTTGCTTGCTTCCGGAGAGTAAATTAGTTTTTCTTTTTCTCCACGTGGTCATACGCAGTTTGTACTGTTTTTTGATAATAAATTTATTATTATTATTATTATTTGCGGTACAGATTGTACTACAAAGAAAGACAGAAGGACAACAGAAGAAAGTATTGCATTTCTAATAACGATATAAATTCTGTAATATGTCTCCAATTAAAAAAAAAAATTCTAATATCCTCCCTGGTATTGTCAAAAAGCAGTACAAACTGAAAAAATGCACAAACTTTTCTCCATACATACATAGTGTCATCGCAAATACGCAGATTCATCATCTCAGAATACACAATCCTAACCCTACTTTGCGCTCTTTCCATCCTCCTA
Source organism: Laupala kohalensis (assembly GCA_002313205.1). Taxonomy (NCBI): domain Eukaryota; kingdom Metazoa; phylum Arthropoda; class Insecta; order Orthoptera; family Trigonidiidae; genus Laupala; species Laupala kohalensis. The sequence continues at coordinate 490,478 of NNCF01125996.1, read as the reverse complement.
TGGGATACCATCTTGAACACAACGGCATTGGTTGTTGAAACGTCTCATGTCATTCTTATCTCACACCCTCCCTATGGGTGCAAGTGACGTCTTACCCCCATTCTGCTTGCTATCATATACTCATTCATCTGTGTACCAAGTTTGGTTGAAATTGCTCCAGTATTAATATTAAGAGGTGCTTCATGGCGAATTTTATACCTGGGTAATGATTCGTAAATATTAATAGATATAGTTTCTTTTAAGCACTATTGCCAATATTTCTACCAATATCTATATAAAAAATACTTATGAGTAATATATCGTTCTTTATTCCCAAGAATTGTGAAAAAAAATGTTTCATCAAAATTTTTAAACAAATTTATTCATTAAATTTTTTTAATATATGATCATTCGTTACAAGATTTTTTACATTCTGTTTTAATTATTTTACTTCTTGTCATATTGATCATATAAAATTATCCAATGAAACTTAATTATGAAAATTATAGTAATGATAGAAAATTATAGAACGAAAATTTATAGCAATTTTATATAATAATATTTGTTTATTACACTTTGGACATTTTCGACGATGCTCTTTCACTACTTGTAGTAAAAACTGAAACTGCTCTTAATTTTTGGTTAAGCAGGCATTATACTCTTGTAATAACGCCACTCCACGTTCTGCAGCGTCATTATTGTAGTTGATTATCCAATGATTGTTACTTAAACTTCGATAGTTGAGATTGTTGATAACTAATGAACTAGAATTAGATTAAAACCCGAAAAATATAATATGTTGAAATTTAGAAACAAAATGCTTGGTTGCATATTGATTTTTGAATACTTAGACGTTCTGTGAGAGTTCAAAAGCAGATTGATTTTGAATATTTAGATATTTAATTCTTTGACACATAAGATGAAAACATTAATTTACATCATTTCTAAAATAATCTATATATTTTTTCAATGAAATATATTAATGGATATTGTGTGAATCATTGTATTTATTTCAATTACTTCGCGTTATGTTAGATTAGAAAAGTATCCAATATTTATCGACAGTATCGATATTTAAATGTGAACTGTCGGTAGTTATCAATAGTGTTGACTATCAATGTTTAAGCGACACTTCATTCAGTTTCACAGCAAACTGAGACTTTTTCAAATCAGCATGATATCTTTATATATACTTATCAGTATATATATACGGCGTGTCATTTTTGGGCAACTTTTATTTCCACTTGTACATTTGCGGGAAAGGTAAAAAAAAAGAAGGCTGTTAAAATTTGAATTAATATTAATATTAATATCATGGCGAATTTCTATTTCCCATTTAAATAACATGGAGAAAAATTTCTTTTGTTCTGAATTATATACCTTGGTAATGGCACATTAGAGTAGTATACAATATCAAATTACTTTTTTGTAGATCATTACATTTACTGTGAAAATTTATCTTTAATAAATAATGATAGATATTTGTTGAATGCGTTTACTGAAACTTGGCGGTGCTCACTTTCATCTTTGTCAGAGTTGTTGGCTGTGAAACAATAATAATAATAATAATAATAATAATAATAATAATAATAAATTTATTGTCTAAAACAGTATGACCACGTGGAGGACAATAAACTAATTTACTCTCCGGAAGCAAGCAAGGGACGTATTCCATCAATTCCGATAAAGGGCCCTAAGGCAGAGACGGATTCAAAAATTTCAGCAAAAGTTCCTAGATAAGATAAAAAGTTAGCTGCGAGTTATAATACATATATAATGTCAATACGTTTGTAATGTAACGCAAAAATGTTTGTAAATTTACATGTACAAGTTATTATCGAACTATAGATTATTCTGAGTATAGTGTTTAAAAATCATAAGAGTTGAAAAAAAAACCACTAAATTCACGATGTATTGTTACAATAAACACTTTGCCCCTAGACAAAGCCTAGAGAACCTGTATAATAAATCCGCCTCTACCGGAACGAAAAACGGAGAAAAACCCGGTTTGCCAGGATGGATAAAACTTCGACTTTTCATATTAACAATGCTGATTTGAAAAAGTCTCAGATTGCTGTGAAACTGAATGAAGTGTCGCTTAAACATCGATAGTCAACACTATTGATAACTACCGACAGTTCACATTTAAAAATCGATGCTGTGGTATATATGTGGATTCATGAAAACGGCATATTGATTGATATTTGTTGAACAATAAATTGAAAACTAGATGTAGTTTCTTCGATCTTTCTTTTTCTTTAAATTAAAGCGAATGCATTTTTGCTGACGTAATCAACATCTTCAGGATAAGAATTTAAAAAATAGTTATTCCTTTAATTATTTTAAATAATACAGGTTGGTGAAGCTATACCTAGTTTTCAATTTACTGACTAATAACTATGTAACTAGAGCTTTGAAATGGAATGTAACCTTAAATATTCTGTATGATAAGAACATTTACTTTCATGTAGCCTTAAGTCTATTTTATTTACCTGAATAATACGAGAGATACTACTTTTCCCGATATGTTCTAGATGTAGGCGTGATATTTAGCATTTGCAGAACAGTTTACAATGGATGATGACGTAACTCATTTACACTTCCCTAGGAATCTTAATTATTGTTTCTTAATTACGTAGTAGACGCGTCACTGATTTCATTTGTCTGGAATCAAGAAAACAAAAGTTACATTTGTGTAAAACAGATGAGTCATGTCGTTTGTGTGTTTTTTTATTTTATTTTTATTTTTTTCTTGACGTAATTTTAAAATTCTGTTTCCTCGGGAAGAAAAGATGGAAGATGAAACAATAGGAAATATTTTAATGCTCTGACGTAACAATACTTCATTTTATTGCGATTTTCTTCTTCCAGTTAAGCAGAAAATGAAGGAAAAATAAAGCGTATTAATATGTAAATGATATTTTATTAAAAAGAAGCTCGGATGGAAGAGCGAACGGTTGCTTGGTTTCATTTCGAAATTTCGACACGAAAACTAATTTTTTTTAGATCGCGTATCTGAAACGATCTTAAAAGTATCGGTATCGGATCTCTGTAGTCTGTTTCTGCACAAAGATTTATATTTGTTGAAATATTGCCAAGATGAGTCGTGATATACGAACCGAGACCTCACACGGTGTGGTCCACTGGTCGAAGAGTTGGTTGGCCTAGGGCTACCTACCTACTTCCTTCTGAGAGGCGTGGAAGCAGCACGCAATGGCGCCCCTTGTCTTGTCGCGATCCTCCTTAGTATTAATCTGCAGCGGATAACATCGCACGACGTTTGACAGCTGCTCTCATGTGGACGACCTCACAGGCTTTTCCTTTTTTTTTTTCTTTTTTTCTTTTCTTTCTCTACCCTTCGATCTTCTAGAGTACGTATGAGATCTTTAAATCTTTTATTATTTTTCATTCTATAACTCTGTAATGAAATTGATAAGTTCACAGGACAAAATATTAGTCACCCTCTACCAAAAGTATAACTAGTGCAGGCCACAGTTGGCTTCATTTGGTACAAAAATAGTTTCTTTTGTTATTTATACTTAGAAATAACTAACAAATAAAATGATATTATTAATCTTTCTTGTTTTTTAAATTATTGTTTCGAAAAATAGTAAGTAAAATTTTCTTACTCTAAAGTAATTTGAAGACCTTTTAGTATAATTTAACATAATATTTGAAATCTAATGGTTAAAATGTATGGGTTAAGAATCTTCTTAATAATTGAATTTCTCCTCAAATGTTAAAAATAACAAAAATTCAAAAAATACGTTCCCTGGTTGCGAAAGCAAACTTTTTAAGTCAATACGTTGATTTTTTTTTCTTTTTTCTAAGTATGAAAGCACAATAAATAAGCGATTGACGAAGTTTTGTTACACAGTGACTAATATTTTGTCCACTGAGCTTACATACTGACAATCGAAGTATACCTAGTAGTAGAAATACATCAAATGGTTCCTCTAATCACAATTAAAAAATACGTAAGCACATATAGGACACTTTAGAACTTGATCTTTCGCTCGAAATGTTTGAATTCACTTGATAATGGTTGGTACCATTGCGTACCGAAACAGCGATTTTAGAAAGTTTTCCTATAAAGTGTCTCATGGTTTCAGTGGAACCTTTTCCATTAAGTATTTCCACTTGGATTGCAGTCACAATAAATTGTCTTCTTTAATAGGAATTTCATTGCGTTGCCATGGAGACGAAGATGGACTGTTTAACTCCATAGTATTGTTCTTTAGAAATCATAATTAATATCAGGTGCGAAATTATAGTTATTCATTTGATTTGTTCTACTTCACAGACAATTTTTGTTTAGAATTTCGAATAACATTAAAAAGTCTTCATGAGGGAAATTATTTGAACAAATTGAAATGTTGTGAGAAACTTTGAATGAAAGTTGTGAAATGAGACCATGAATGAGGCCGTCAAGTAGAATAAATTCTAATCTTTAGTCACTGAGTATATTTCAATTAAAATTCCATCAATCTTCGCCATTCGTCATTTGTTCTCTAGTTTTATTGACGTATCATTTGTGTTATTAGGGGTTGAGACGAATTTTGATCGAGTTGGATAGTAAGACTTATCCATACAATATTTTCTAGTAGGATTGACGATTCAATGTCTTGAGGTGTAAAATAAATGAATCTTTGTATACTCAGCAACGAAACACAACATGAAAATGTCATATGCTCTCAAACACAAAAACTTCATGATATACACAGTGAGAGGATGAGTTGTACTTGGTTGCGTGAAATATTTAACAATATTACGTTTAAGAAATGAACATAGTATAATTTAAGGTTTCTTATTCAACTCTATAGCGAATCAAGTCTGTCTAATAACATCATTGTGCAGTTTTTTTATATTTGGTGATTCTTCTCTCATGCAACTACAATCTGAGGAAATCACATGTTTAATAGTAGCATTTTGTTATTTGTTGGAAGTATTTCTCCTAAGAATAATTTAATACTTTTTTTATGTTTCACGTGGCTTATTTTGAGAAGATACTTTTACTTCTTTGTATTTGAATTAACCTCCAAATTAAACTAATAATTCGAGGCTTCCGTCAAACAGTAAACGGAACAGAAAACGTCGTATTTTGTGATTCAAAAGATCAAAACGTAAAAGATTGTAAAAGAGAAATATCGGCTCTGTTAAAATTTTATAAAAAAGTGATATTTATAAAAGAAAATACAGTTTGTATGTATTTAAAAAAAATACATAAAATGCAGTTGCAGTTGTCTGTCGGAAGTCTCGACTTACTTGTTTAATTTACTTAATTTGATGTCTGTAATTATTGAGAACAATTTACTTATACGTGATAAAAAATGAAAACAAATTAAGGTATTCAATTATGAAACTGTCCCATGCTTTGGATATAAAGAAAAGGTCAAGTATTTAAGAGAAGTTAAAGATCCAGTTGAACCATTTGATGGCAATGGAGGCTGCAGCGGGCGTTGAACCCGGGTCTCCCAGCGGCGAGGGAGGCGGCGAGACATGCGTCTCGTTTCAAAGACGCCTGGCGCCTCTCTCTCTCTCTCTCTCTCTCTCTCTCTTGCTCTCACCCACACCTTTCATCCTTCAGTTGATGATTCATAGTTGGCACACCTGTGCATGGACAAGTGAAGGTGGGAGTGCGAGACAAAGGGAATGTGGAGGTCGGATTACGGAAAACATTTTACTATCATATCCTCTTCAATAACTCCGATATAAAAAGGGCAAAGAGATTTTGAATTTTAGACGAGGTAAATAATTTTGATATTAATAAATGTATGTGACACTGTGATAACCGAACTAATTGCCACGAACGATTGCAACAATGGCAACGACGGCATTTGAGCTAGAGTTCGATTGTTTGAGCAAAATATCGTCCAAATTATTCGCAGTTAATTTATCCCGTGTATTTAGGTTTCATGATTCGTTGGCGAAAGATAATGAATTCGATTATGTGTGTATTTTTATATTTTTATAAAGAGTATTCAAACGTTTTTACTCAGAAATAAAACAATGCACACTCACGTATTCACCTAAAAATGTCTGTTCTATTCCTTTATGAAATCCTTTCCTTTCTGTTGTAAGAGAAATTCCAGATACATACATTCAATTACGGTTTGCTTAATAGTATACAATTTCTGTGTTACTTATCACTCCTGGTCCAAGAGATCAATTTCAACTAAAGTTGGGGGAATCATTTATTAATCGAGAAGAAATATTGTTGATATTGCACGCCCCCCCCCACCACCACCCACCGGAACCGAACGGGAGAGCTGTTAGGCACAATGAAAGGCAAGAAAACTCTTCAGTTATGTGTTTTGAGTAAAGTAACAGAAAATTTACTAGTTGTTGGTGTTGACAAGTGCAGAACAAGTCAACTGACGAAATTCAAAATGAAGGCAAATCCTTAACCCTCTCTATATGAAGCGACTCCCAGCGGTAGGCAGCGGCGCTTGTAGCCCCTGTTCACGACAGAACCCGAGTATGCCGGTCTTCTCACTTCACGTTTTGTTATTTCCTATCTTGTCATCTTTTGTTAAAAAATTGTTTTAATTCCACAGTTTACTCACTGAACATTTATTTAATAATATGAATTTCCTACTGGTGAAATGTCTTTTCAAATTTTCACATCACACATAGTTTAAATTCTATTGTTTTTTTGAATTATAATTTATTATTATTAATTTCTTTCTTATCATCATTAGTTTAAAATTATTTTCAATTTTAAAATTATGTAATAATATAATTATTTTTATTTTTCTCTCTGAGCAAAGTGTATTGTCACCGTATTTAAAATTTTAATTTCTTACGTATATAATTAATTATTGTAATTTTGTTATTGTAGTACTTATGTCTGAACAAAGAATTACATAACGACAATATCTTTTAATGTTTGGGAGGGGGGGAAACATAATTTCCATGTCCGTTTGATTCTGTTTCAATGAAAGCATTAAACTTCAATAGTTCAGTTCCTCATTGAGCTTCAAAGTCGATCCAAAGCGATTGGGAGCATCTTGAGATGATCTCAAGAGACGCGTTGCATTCGAGCATTCGTCACCGTAATCGCATTCAAACTACGAATCAAATGATGCATCAATGTTCTGAACACATAAAATTAATGTCATTTTAATTATAAAAGTTATTAATGTATAGTTACTAATTATCAAAGGAATTAATACATATCAAATTTATGATGATTTCATTTGTCAGTTATTAACTAATTAACGTTTCATCGAAAAATTGAACATTTATTATATATTATAAGGACAAATATTTGGAACTTACCCCTGTGTATAGGTTTCGCGCTGGGTGTCGCTTGTACAAGGAAAGGATGAGGTAGGATTTCATCCTTGACGCATGGTTTCCAAGTCAAGATACTTGCAAGGCTATTTGCACGTGAAAGTGTTTCGAAGAACAAAATGACAAAATTACTTTGTGAACGAAAGTACTGATTTTAAAAGGTTTAGCACGAGAGTATTGCGATACTAAAATCTCCTCTCCTCCTCCCATTAATAAACGAAAACTCGAAGTGATTATGTCGATAGAAGACTTCAAAGTTGAACCAACGTATTTTCAGATTTCACGATATCAAGCGATTCAAACTTAAAAACCGAAACAGAATGGAAATCTATGAAGACATTATCGATTGCAAAAAAGTTCCCCTTAAGGATTTTCATGCAAAAATAATGCAATTCTATAGTTCTTGATACTCTAAGAATGCTTTCGCAAATACTCAGTTAACTGAAATGAAACTATACTCAGAGTAAGCTCAAATTTGATAGATTTAAATACTTTTGTGATTTTTTTTGGTTTTCAGTTGGTATTTCTTAATAAATGCAATGGGTGCTATTTTACCCATCTCACGCTTTAACGCTCAGACACGCGCCAGAGGCCTTAGGTCACTTCCCGTCGCTTCTAAAGCATATTATGGATTTTTTAGGGGTTGGCAGTAGTGGGTGGAACGAACAGCTGTAGTTTAGTCAGTTTAATGGCTGAAATCACCTTCTCCTATACCATATCCCATGAACACCACTCGAATGAAATACAGATGAATCCACGCAGAAAATTATTTTGTTATTCTCAACGTTGTCATACGCACTTTGCAAGAGCTGCTCTCTTTGACAAATAAATTATTTTATTTATTTATTATCAGTCTAATTGGTTTGATTTTGGTACAGCGCTTGTGCACAGTTTAACCAAAACTGTTACTTCATCAGGGTCCATAAGAGTAATGGTATTTATATCTCGCGTTATGTTGGCAGCGCTTTCGATTTTCTGAAAACATAAATCTATTGCCAACATCGGCCATTAATTAATTCAGTGCACTTAATTGCTCTTGTGGCTGTTTGCTGTTCTTCTGTTCCTTGCGCGTCGAGCGAACGGAACGAAAATCTTAGTTTGTTGTGTTATCAAATTGTGTTTCTTTATAGCAAAGAGTCGCGATTGCGGCTACTATTAATATTTATTTGGATACAACTTCAATGCGTAGAAGTTGGCAATTCGTGTTAGGGAGCCATTTTGCATAATTTTCGACATGACTTTCAGAATACCACATACATCAGAAGACTCGCATTTATACAAAACAATTAAGACATTTTATTTGGAATTGCTCGTTCAGTTTAATTTATTGAACTTATCTTCTGAAATATCGAAAGTTAAACAACAAATAAACTGCATATTGTTTATAAGATTGGCGTACGAGAGTAGTAGTGTAAGTCGTGGCTTGATGAAGTGTATCAATAAACATTTTTCTCGTATACGAATAATACAAAAGCAATACACACGTTTTTTGACGCCAGAGCGTTCTTCCATTGACGTGAGAGAGGGAAAAGCTCGTAGGACGTCAATGTTTTTTCTCTTGTGTTGAATTTCACGCGCGGATTAATGAAATGCATTTTTCATGGTAAAAAAACGCTGAAAGCGGCCGCCATCAACACAGGTCGAATGTCATGAAAACAAATTTACTTTGTGACAAATCGTGAGGACGTCAAAATGAGATTGAAACTTTTCATTTTAAAAATGTATCTCCTATTTTTCGTGAACACAAAAAATGGTCTCTATTAAACAAACTATTAGAATTGTTAAGAAGTCTTATAAATCGGGATACGAGTGAGTATATATTTATTAACAAAACAGAGTTCCATTTTTTAAAACATTCGTTGGTTTTGCTTTGTGTAAGTTCCAAATGAGCAGACGGGTATGACTTACTTTGGTAAAAAATTATGTATTTTACATTCGATGTGTTACACTGTCTTTCAGTACTATCCCCTTCATCCTCGCATGAAATACCTCTCGGTTACGAACACAAATTATTTGTAAAACGTCATTTTTTAGGATAATTTTTCAAAATTTCAATTGAAGTTAATGAGTTAATTATGTCTAGGAATGTCTTAAATTGCAGTTTCAAGTAATTAATTGTTTACTAATTTTCAATGGAGGGACCTGCACCCTCTCATTATGGGCCCTTCCCAGAATCAAATCTTGGATTCGCCCCCGAATATGAGAGTACATGCACTGTGGCATTTTAAATACGATTTTACATTTTTCTACTTATGTCAATTATATCTTATTTCAGAGATACACCTTAATTTAATAGGATATCGGTGAATTGGTACTAGCATTATTTTAAGAGTAAGTGACAGATGTGTTCAATTTTTATTCTTTCCTTAGCTCAGCTATTTCACTTGAGTTGAGCTCGTTTCCACTCAGCGGAATCATGGATTCATATTTCATGGCAAATGGAAGGTTCCAACTAATATTTCAAGATTAATTGGGATGTGTTTGGACCTTGACTAAATGGGACTGGAATCACAGATTAAAATACAGCTGGAAAAATTAAGTAGTATATTTCTAGAGTATTTTTAATATTCAGTATGTCAAGAGAGATTCAGTTTATTGAGAGAAAAGATTTATAACATAAAATTGTAAAATGATATACGAGAAGGTGATAAACATCTGACGCGAGATGCGCGTCGACAAGAAAAACGAAAACAAGTTTCGTGGGTCGAGTCCTAAAAAAGTACTAAACCCTTTCTCATTCCAAAATACAAAAATAAATTCTTCGAATATCATCAAAATCGTTAGAGCAGGTCTTGAAAAGAAGTATCCAAGAAAACAATAATTGTTTGTTTAATAGTATGATATTGTTGTTTCATTTTTGGTCGGTTGATCAATTGTAAACTAAGCGTATGTAAACTTCCATAGACTGCATTTTGCTTTTAACCTTCAGCGCTTTTTGCCGTCGCTTTGCCCCCGAGGCGTCTGCAACTAGTTTCTTTTTGAGCACATCGCCCTTTTCACGTAACCTGCAGCACAGGGGAGGGGGGAGGGGGTTGTTTATTTGTAGTGCCTAGAGATCAAGGGTGCAGCTGTTGCCTATTGGACGACTCTATCTGCCAATATTTGCTTCTTTGCAATACATGGGCTGCCTGCCACAGATATAATACAACGTTCCATTTGTTCTTATTAATGAAAATATCAAAACTAACAGCCTCCGCTTCTCTTTCGACAGGTCGTAATTTTTTTTTTTTTTAAGTAAAAATTTCTCGTGAGTACAGATACAATACTATTTTGTGGCAAATTCACTTTCAATTTTAATAACAAATAATTACCACGGAAATACATAATACTTAAATTTACTTTAGAATTCTTTTAATACACTTTTGATATAAATGGAGTATTTAATTTAAATTCCCACATTTTATTTCTCTTTTTTTTTTTTCAAGATTTCAAGTCGAACGATTGTCTTCTTCCTTCCTTCCTTCCTTCCTTCCTTCCTTCCTTCCTTCTTTCGCTCTTCTGACCATGTCTTCTTCTGTTCTCTTTTGTGTATGTTTTGTCTTGTTTAAGTGAACTTGCTGTTGACGAGCCCTTAAATCCCCACAAAAAAAAATATGTTTCGCTGATCCATTTTGTCTTGTTTTTACTAGCATTCGTTATCTCGAAGATGTGCCTTGTGAGCCTACTCTTTTCCATCCGTAAAATTTCATCCTTCTCTTTCTAACGGCATCTGTTATTGTTTCTGTGTGTTTCTGTTGATGACCTAATTTGATAATCCTGTTTTTCAATTTATCTTATTTTTTGGGGGCCATGAATCACCGTCGTTTCCGCAGCATACAGTGCTTCCGGTGGAACTACCGTGTTGCAATGTCTTAATTTTGTATTGACCGAAATAGATTTCTTATTGTGGTGATTACATGTGAGCTTCTACGCTTTTTTGTAATTTTATGATTCTTTCTTCATTCGCTATTGTGTTCAGTACTGACGGCTGGATGATCTCTCCTAGGTATTTGAAGTGGGGGACTCGTGTCGAGTTATAATGGGGAGATTATCTGCAGGTTTTCTTTCTATAAAATGAGATTTGTAGGCCAGTTTTCTGTGCAATTTCATGTAGTCTTACCAGGGCAATTTTGGGTACTTCTCTGTTGTTTGTGAGAATAGCTACATCATCTGCGATTGCTAGACATTTCATAATTAACCCTCTGTCCTTTCTTAATCCCTTTATTCCCTTTTCCCGTGATTCCACGATTTTTTTTTCAGAAATAAGTTAAATAGGAGAGAGACACAGTTTGTTTTTGTATATTACTAAATTTATATGTACGTTTTTTCTTTAAGCATATAATTATAATAAAAATTTATTTTCAAAGTATTTTGAGAGCTGTTTTCTCAAGAACAAATATCTCATTGGGATGTGAACGTTTACTCACCATAATGGAGTACAGAGTTGTGTTGGCAGATTACAAAATTATGAATACATCTACAACAATTTCGTTTAGTAAATCTTTACTTTAATAAAATGTAAAAAAACGTTTTTGGGAAAATATATTTAAGATGAGTAGTTATTGACTCCAATATTAAACGAACTAGAGTTAAGGTTAATGACTTAAGGTTAGTGGAATAAATATAGTTTTATGTATTTGCCGACGTTTCGAATGAAATACTTTCTTCCTCCTCAGGGCATATGCAGACAGTGTTTCTTGTTTAACCATCTACATCGTCCCATTCGTGCACTTGGTCACTTGGTCTCAGAAATGGTTGTAGTACGTGCGGGATGATGAAAGAGGAACTGAAGAAGAAAATAACATTTTCGGAAAGTCGGCGAATACATAAATCTGTTTTCATATTCATCAACTTATTAATTTCTCTACTTTATTAATTACGTTGTTGCAGTTTTTACATATAAACAAGTTTTGAAGTGTTATATATTCTGGTTTGTAAAGCATTTTCTTTTAAAAATCTGCATTTCTTACGCGTCACATAAAATGTAAGGGTTGTGAAGTGTGAATATAACTAATACTGCATATCAGTATTTGCAATTAAAAATTATCACTTTGAAGCAAAAGTGATCTATCGTATTAAAATTCAATATGTGTATACTATACATCGCATTAGAAGTTTATAAAAAACTTGAAATAAGTCGTAAAGTACGTGCAACTGAAGTGTGTGCAAGACAGCTGACTAGGCAATACTTGTATACTTTTGGATAATAATATTTACTATTTCTCTCACAAGCAATAAATGTTTCATGAAGTTTGACAAACTTTATTGTGCTTTCATTACTCAGTTGTCAAAATCGTGAATTACGATTTGAAATATTTTATTAATAATTATATTTGGAGTTACTCTCGTATTTTCTGAATATTAATAATCCCTGTAATGGATATAGTGACCATGAGGAAAACTAATAAATTTTTGAGACTGTTTTAATAGTCTTATTTTTCAAAACAGGGCGTTCGTATCGTCCCACGTGTGGGGGCAAATGAAAGGGAGCTACCAAAAAATATTCATCACAATTCAATATATAATATAAAACAGAGTATGACATATACAGATAAAAATGGTAAAGTGTAGCACTTACTATTGATTGTAATAAAATGTTTAAAACGTGTAATACAAATTAAAACTTATATGTTATGTTAAATTGTCATATTAATATTTAAAATACGTCAGACAAGGTTGTAATATTTTTATTTCTTAAAGTATTTGAAAATTTGTACTCTTATGTATTTTCTGGAATATTTTTAGCTATTTAAAGGAAATAGGAGGACATTTGTTGAAATGGAAATCCTTACGTCTGTGAGGGTTGGTGAGGCGTGTGAGTGAAAGACGGATTTCCGATTACACGTTTGAAGATTCTCTGCTCCTCTTGATTCGTCGTTTAAAGAACATCCCCCTCTAAAACAATTCCCTCAGGGTTTTTTTTAATAGATCGTTGTGGAGAGCGTCACCTACCATCCTCTCACGTGATTAGTATCTCTGTTGATCTGATCGTGAGATGAGCTGCTAAAGGAACTCCTCTTGCGAAATGAGAAAATATCTCTATAAAATAAAATTTAAAAAAACTGTAATATTCTGGAGCTCAAATAATGTTTTATATATTTTCAAACCAGAATTAAAATTTCAGTATAAATATTTAGTAATAATTATAACTTATCAGTAAAAGAGTAATTCCATTTAAGATTTTAGTTTTTCCAGACACTCTTTCTGCTCAAAGTAAGAGCAAACCCTAAACATATACTTATAGGTTGAACCTGCGCCAGTTATCTTTTCAAATTACCGCGATTTCTTCAATAGCTTTGTTTGTCGTTTATTGATTGTGAAAACTGGGCAATTTTCATTGTAATTTGAGTGTATTAAACGTTGCAAAATTGCGCAAAATAGTAAGAGACTTGTCGTTTCATTGAATTATAACTTTCTTAAAAACAAACTACATAAATAATTGCGTTTCTGGAATGAATTCTCTCTGTTGAACTACTTCGACACGCGTTGCGATGTTTAATAAAAGGGAAAATAAAAGGGAGACTTACGGAACGCGAGGGTCGACGGTGCAACGTCGCTTGTGACGGACGACACTCACCTGGTCTGCACCGTCCTTTGCACCGTCCTTTGCACCGAGTTCTTGTCTCTTACTTTTTCTTCTGCGAGGACCGCAGCCTTATCTCGTATTAGATATCGTCGCTCATCGGCTGCAATAAAAAAATACAACTAAATAAACTCTTGAGTATTACTGGTGGAAATATGTTGTTGTTGTTTTTACATTGAGACCTCAAATGTACTTTTAGTCCAAAAATCCTCTACTTTTGCCACTATAGCTGGCAATGAGCGATATAATATTCTAAAAGACTTACATATTTAATGAGTTCCTAAATTTTGTGTGTAAAAATTATTTTAGAGAAACTGTAAAATGTTTTTCACGCAATGTAAAGATCGTAAACGTACTTGTTACAAATTTATAAAAACAACATGAAAATTATTAATTTTAGAGTTTAGAAAGTGATACAGGTCATTTATTTATTTATTTATTTTGGCCGTGTTCACTTAGACCGCCCTTATTATGATAATAAATATTATACATTTTATTTATAGAAACGCAAATACAAGTTTCAATATGTTCAAAAAATTTCTTCTATAAGCATATTCCCGTCTCGGCCTTGTGATGGCGACTGCAAATCCGCAATCTGTTCTTCTCTTTTCTTCTTCTTTTCCCAAATTCTTCCGTAATTTATTTTCCCACATTGCTCTTTTCAACAAATCTTGTCATAGTCTTCTTTTAGTATGTTACGGATCAACCCAATTTCGGAAACGTAAATTTCGTATTTCTCGTATAATTTTCTATTCATCACATATATCGATTTTTTGTGTAAATAAAATGCCCACTTTCCCTTGAACCTGATAAAACAAGCCCTGTTTCCTCCCGATACAAAATGCATTTTCCCATAAAATGTGTTTCACTGTCTCATCTTATTCCTGACGAAAACACTTAGCATGTTGGTGATACATGTCAATGCAACTTGAACATATCATTATTCTTGAACATGCAGGTTTTGTTCTCTTGTATATTTTCTTGGTGACTGTGATCCTGTGTTATCTGCGGAGCCTCGGTGCCAGAAACCACTCCCGCCCCGTGGTGTTTGTGTGTTTATGGTTCGAGGAGAAAGATGGTTGAGGACATTTATCTCAACCGGAGGGCGCAAGGCGGCAATTGGATTACGCGTGCGCGTGTACGCATCGTACGCAGTTGCGTGTCACTCTACTCCAACCCTCCACTCCTCCAGAGTGTGACCACGCGCTTGCTGTCAAAATATTTGTGGATTACAAGTGGGCTTATTTCCGTGCTCAGCGAAAGGCCACTGCACAACTACTCCAGAAGGACGATGACGCTTCAGAGGACGGGGCGTATATCAACTTCAAAGGATGCGTCTCGTTTAAAAGAGTAAAAAAATCGTGTATTTCTACATCTGATCCAGTACGAATAAAGTACACACGGATTTATATAAGGTTCAACTCAGATTAAATGTGTGTCATAATAATGATTCACTCATGCAATCCTTTCGTTATATAAATAAATGCGATAAAGATTATTAAACACAGATCAAAAATTGTCGAATAAAACTTATCGTAAAGAAAAATCCTGATAAAAAATCATTATTAATGTATTATCTAATGCAACAAAATTGAATATTATCTATATATAAATCAAATTCAAAAGGACTTTATTTTAACAAAAAATATACAATATATATGGGGGGGNGGGGGGGGGGTGTTAGGGACCGTGAACCTTACAGAGGCCCTAAAATGTACCGTGGGCTGTGCATACTATACCCTAGTATTCACTCTCAATGAACTGAAACAGAAATTAAAAATAGAGATACTAAAACACTTCGATTATTTGGCAGTAGCGAAAAAGAAATTAATGAGTGTTAAGAAGTTATAATAATAATTTTTTTTACTGTTATGGCTATTTTTTAATATTAATTTTAACTTTTAATCTCAGCTGTTGTTATATAGACTTAAGTGACTGTTTCGTTCATTGAGCACCGTTCGGAACCACGGAAAACGAACGGTTAGGGCAAGCGCGCTAAGCATGAAAAGAAGAATCTGGAAACCTGTAACAGAACGAAAGAAAAAATTAATCAATGGTTGGAATTATTAAATTATCACGTGTATTGAGGTGTTCTTGAACAACGTAATATATACACTTATGATTTCTACTAACAAGTTTTTCGAAGAAAAAAATGTAGTCCCAAAATCTTATTATAATACCTCAGTTAAATACTTTTTAACCGGGCGACCAGAATTTGTTTAGTATATTTTCGTTTCATGAATTTTATAATTTGTCGAGTTGCCTGAAGAGTTCGGAAACCGTCGGGTTACAGGGAATGAAATCGAACACTTTTCTTCCCTTCTAGATGGTTCCGAGTGGATGTTTCTGTTACAAAAAATATCACTCATGCCTTCCATCGTACTGACCGTTTATCTAGTTATCTACGTAATGATTAGTTACTACGTCTTCTAAAATCTGAATCATCTTCTTGGGAGTATTGGGGAGTGCAAATGCCTGTTTCCTGTGAGATATCAGACGTTTCACGACAATCCTTGAATTAAGTTTCTAATGGACTAATTTCATCCTCAACTCCTCCTCGGCCTAATATTGAATATCTTATTGCAACCCGCAAACCTTTCCGTCTTTCTTACGTTCCGCGAATTCATCAAACGCTTAATCAAAGGGTTTGTTTTATAAATCTATTACGTCAGACTTCGTATTTGAAGTGTCATATCCGGTGAGGAAGACGGATAATTTCGTTGGAATTACGATATGAAAAACATTTATTATAGCACTAAATATAAAAAATAATTAATAAACAGAAATCAATTTCTTTTCCTCTAGTATGATTTGTATGAGAATCGATTAAGTTTTATATGTTACGCATCATTTGGCCAAACCCCATCGAATGTCGGGTGACGATAAGTTGAATAGCACTTTGTCTAAATGTAGCACTTTGTCCGTAACAGTTATTTGATGCGCAGAGAAATAGCGAGGAGTAGAACACACTTTAGCCCTTCGCCCTTCGCCCTTCGAGCCAATAACTGAAAGAATCGTCGGCTGATAAGGGAATGTGAGATAAGAAACCGATGAAGATGTGGAAAGATAAAATGAAGAGGGGATTCTGAATTGACTTTTCTCCCTTACAGCGACGCGACGGAAAAAATGTCGTTCTCCATAATATGTATATGTGGTAGCAATTTAGAAATATGGTGGGAGCCACACATGAGCTGCGTATTTTACCCAAATGACGAGGGAAATGTTTTTTTGCATAAAGGGAGGAAGGAGAGAATTGAAGAACATTTGAACCGATAGAAAGTAGGGTGGATTACCCTTCGCTGAGGGGTGGGAAATGTCTCTTTTGTAGCTGGTATCTCTCTCTTTTTTTTTTTTTTTTTTGTCAGATCCGTTCAACTTATTGAAGGAGAGTGTTAAAACCGTATTCCGGCATGACTTAAAATTTTTGTAATTCTACAAACCTTTCTTAGTAAAAAAGAAGTTCATTCATCTCAACTCGTAATAAAACAGTAAAGTGCTACTCCTTCGTATTTTACTTTCTTACACATTCAAATGAGAGGCAAAAAGTCCTTGTTTGTTGTTGTTTTTCTTTTTGCAAATATTAAACCCATGTATCCTTATGAATTTTCACTCGCTGAATTCGAATTCGGGGTCAGAATTGCTCCACGACCCTTCATAAAAATTCTGGATTTTCTGTATTTAAGGGCGCTTTTTCGCGACTTAAAAAATGCAGGGTGATGTAGAGATCGTTAGATCAGCGCGCAAAAGGATATTTGGAAAAGAGCAAGTCCTTTTTTAGTGTTTGAGTACTTTTTTGTAAGTAAAATTTTTTGGATAAAGATGAGTATTTGTTGACGTAGCATTAATATAAATATCATTTGCTCTTTATAAACAAATTGCTGTAGATAAAGGTAAGTTGTACGCTAATTCTATATTGTATTGATGAATAGAATATCTTCCTTTACATATATGCTCGGAAATTTCTTTTTGAAATCAGTTTCATATAATGATTTTTCATTCACTTTTCTGCGCTTGAAAAATACAAAATATTACTGTGTGTCTTGTTACCTCGAAATATCTGCATTTGTTGGAATGTTTACCACAGCCCTTTAAAGGCATTTAAGGGTTAGTGAAGAGACAATTTCCACGTAGTGCAGGTTTCCAATAATAAAAACAAGAACTTAAAACAACTACCATTTATGAATGTTGAAAACTGCTCCATATTGTTCAATAGAGTAACCCATTCGTGTAAAACAGTAGATCAAGTGTGTAATGTGAGAATAGATGATTTTTTTGTGACCGATTTGAATATAGTACTCCGTTTACCTCTTAAGATTTAATTATTCATTTTAAAAAATACTTTATTTGACTGAAGATAAAAATCGTATGTGCTTAGTTCAAACATTCGAATCACGGAACAACTTCTTCTGGAATTTTCGAATTAGAAGATTCGAATTCATTTCATAAGATTTTTATTCTTCTCTTTCAGCAGCTGAAAAAAAGTAGTTTTTCGCCTAACATGGTTCGACGGACCTTCCAAGCGAAGCGGGGTGACTGACGCCAACCTCAGACGTGTTAGTTTAATTTTTCGAGTGCGTTTATGTTTTTACATAAAATACAATATTCAATAAGGAATTACCATGACTTCTTATTTGCTTGTTTAATCACGATCTCTTTTTCGAAAAAAGTTGATTTTTTTTAAACTAGAATTTTGTATTAAGCGCGGAGGGTCTCTCGATCTCGACCACGACCGATTAAGAGGGGCTCCTCCTACTTTATTCGAATTCTTAAGAGTTTCGTCTACGAGGACACAGAGCTACTACTGATGTTTGATATCGTGGCAGATGGAGGCAAAAGCGTCCCCTCCCCTACTCCCCTTCTACCCCCCGCCCCCCCCCATTGCATCCAATCTGCGATGTTCATCTGACGGCGAGGGCTCTTCTCTCGGGGTGCGCGCACTCCCCCGGTTCGACTTGATTGCTGGCGAAGGGGAGAGACTGCGGCATCCAGACTATACCATCTCCCTTTTCCTATTCTCCATTCTCAAATTCAGACGTGATTTTCAAAATTCCAAGCTTTATTAACCACAATAGTGTTTTAGACAGGTGAAACACTAAAACTGTTTTCCTCTGTTTCAAGTTGTTCTCTTTTGTCTTTTGTATCATCACGTGACAGAACGGTGTCTACGTCGAAGCATCTACATCTATATCAGAATAAGTTTGATTGTCGTGATCTGAAGTGAACTTTAGATCCTCCTGCAAACAATCGTGTGATTATTCAGTTTTTACCATATTTTGCTCTACTTTAAGGAGTGTACTTCAAAAAAATTTAATCTTAATGTGATATCTTTCTTTTCAATATTACAATTTTTATTTATTATCACGAACATAGTGCCTTGATTTATAACCCCTAGACCAGTCTGTCTACATGAGTCGGAAGATTGACAAAGGGTCAGAACCCACGTGAGGTGTATAATTTGCATACTTCCTGTGTAGAATATATCTCAATGCGGATACAAAAAAAATCAGCTAAAAACTGCTAAGTCAATCGTTCGTTGTCGTAGAGTGTTGGTCATTGAAGTCTAAGAGTCATTGCTGTAGCACACTCTTTGTCTCCTACTTACCTACAGACTCATTCATTTTGATTTATTTCTTATCTTTCTTCTCTTCTTTTATTTTTTAATACTTTTTATTAATTTATCCACGTATGTTTTTAACATCTCAAAGTAATTCTTTGGTTCACATTAATGTATACTAGCAATAATTTTTATTTTTTAATGCTCTATAAATTAGAGATTTTATGCGGATTTGAGAATTCTTTATTATTCGTTGTATCTTCGCATTAGTCATCTTTTCTCTTTGCCTCTCCCTCTCTTCCTTCTCTTCTTCTGATGTGTAACGTAATCCATTAATCAGTTTGCTCGTCGCTCACACGAGAGCCTTCGATATCCAGAATAATATTTAGGGAAGTCTCGTGGGGGGGGGCAGGGGGTTTCGGCCCCCTGCTGGCTGCGGGGTCTGAATTAATAAACATTTGCTCTGAGTCATGGTCATGTTCCGCAAACACTCGCACAGCGGTTGAATCAACCCCCACTCCACCCCCATCTATACGCTATACGCTTCATTCGCAAATTTTCAATTATTAAATTCCTTGAAAACAGTCTAAAAATTAAAATTCCAAAAAATTTATTTCTTTTTATATAATTTACTTAATGCCCCAGCCGCAAACACAGTCAACACTACAAATGTTTTTATACACTACACATATCTCTCTGCGTGTACGCGTCGCAAAACCCTCTCATTCCCAGAATATATATTTAACCGTTTAAAATTTTATTTATTTATTTCTAACATTTATTTGTAAAACTGATGTAAACTTGTCAAGCACATATTCGTTTTCCTGGATACGGATTCCCTCTATATGTAGTTCATTGCCATCTCAAAATGTTTGACAAAATTCTCCTCCGGATTGGATTCCCTTTAACCTTCACTGCCCTCTTTCTCCTCACGTGTTTCTCTCTTTCTTCTTCTTCTTCTTCTCTCTCTGCCCCTCAACTCTCAACGCTCCCTTTCAGTATTCATCAGGGCGCGTCCTTTGCTCCCATTTAGGCGAACAGAACCTGTTACTAGCAGCGCGGCGCTTCAACAGACATAAATCGCATCCCCAGATTACGACTAAAACTTGTACCTTGAAAAATAATAATAATAATAATAATAAACCTATATAATTATTGCATTGTTTGCGGCTGTCGTCTGAGAAAGGAAAAGATGAAAGGTAAATAATACAAATCCTCAGTCACACTTTTTTATGCACTAAACTATGATATATAATTTTTGTGACCTGCTCCGTCCTGGGACGAAAAATCTACGGGATATTTGGGTAGAAACATTTTGGGCAATATAAACCTAGATGTCAGTAGTAGTTATTTTTTCAGGGTTTGCTCTTTCTCCCTCTATTTTAACTTTATAAAACAAAGAGGGAGGAAAGTCAGTCTCTCTTCTATCCATCGCTCGTCCAGCGATGAAACCTTGAGCCACGTGATGATTTAGGGGAAGTTATTTGCTTCCCCTTCCTGTAAAGCGCAGGGGGTTGTTGCCGCCAGCAATCGATTCATTCTTTCGAGTCGTTCGTTCGATGGGAAATTCTCGCTTCGAGGTCACGCGACGATAGAGAAAAGTGTAAGTGACGGACGAATATAAAAGAACGCCGGCGAGTCAAAAGTGTCTAAATATATGGAAAGTAAAAAAGAATAGTTTCTAAGAACAGAAATTTATTTGTAGTTGACCGTAATTGTTATTGGTATATTGTTTAAAATATTACATTGACTATTACAATCTTAGTATTAAAATATTTGCGGTACTCGCAAAGCATAAGAGTTTCAAAGCAACTTCATCCTGAACTAGAAGCTGTACCAATTTCAAATTCCTCGCCACAATCTAACGTCGATTCCATTTCTCGTGAGTCACAAACTCTTTGCGAAAATAAAATAATTATATTTCATCATAATGTCCAATCCCTTTCAAACAAATTGACAGACATTGAAATTCTGGTACACGAAAATCGATTCGATTTGCTATGCCTCACAGAGCATTGGCTTTCAACTAACAACATCAACGATACTGCTATTTCTAATTATTATTTAGCAAGTTCTTAC
>NNCF01125996.1:434344-448823 GCA_002313205.1 Laupala kohalensis | reverse complement strand
ATTAATTTAGTTTTATGTGTACTCAACTTTGGCACGGTTGTGTACATAAATTCTGTAGCCCCATCCTGGCCCGGGTTTTTCTCCGTTTTTCCTTCGGGTAGAGGCGTATTTCTTATACAGGTTCTCTAGGTTTTGTCTAGGGCCGTGTCTATTGTAACAGTAAATCGTGAATTTTGAGTTATTTCAATTCTTATTATTTTTAAACACTATACTCAGTNTATAGTTCGATAATAACTTGTACATGTAAATTTACAAACATATTTGCGTTAAATTACAAACATATTGACATTATATATGTATTATAACTCGCAGCTAACTTTTTATCTTATGTAGGAACTTTTGCTGAAATTTTTGAATCCGCCTCTGCCTTGGAGCCCTTGATCGGAATTGATTGAATACGTCCCTTGCTTGCTTCCGGAGTGTAAATTAGTTTATTGTCCTCCACGTGGTAATACGCAGTTTGTACTGTTTTTTGACAATAAATTTATTATTATTAGTATTATTGAAGAGAGCACTTGAACAATGGACGTTCTTCTAAAAGCCAGTCGTTTTCAGCTGTAGACGAAGGCTTCATGGTAGGAATCAAAAGTAGAGCCAATACAAAATTCACAATATAACTTATACTGTGCGATTAAATGTTTCATGAAATACTGAGTCTTTGCTGCGGTTTTGCTCACGTGAATTTTGTAATGTGTCTGCACTAAGTATCACTAAGTATCAAGAATGGTTGAAATTGCTCCGGACATTTTAGTTAAGATGGGATAGAATGGTGATGGAATAGAACATAAATTATTCCAACTCCCATTTGGGGTGATTTTTCGTAAAATCGTTTCTCAGAGGATGTCTAAATCCTAAAAGGAACCCAACTGCCAAATTTCAAGTTGGTAGGTTTCGTAATTTTCTCACTCTGGAATTATATTCGTGTCTCATTGAGAAAATATTAGTTATTTAACCCTGCAATGGGCCCGCAGATAGCATTGGCCATCCATGTGAAGTAAATATCTTTTATATCTGAATGTTGTCATGGCCACAATGCGTGACTTCAGATAAATAAACTTAATCATGTGTTGCATGTACTGTGTATCCTCAATGGTCGTCTAGTCTCTAGCTCTCGTTATCATCAATGGGAAAAATTAACGTAAAATGAAATTAAGAAATTTTATTTGAATATTCGATATGAAACTGCTGAATTCCTTTTGCTCTTTGAAAACAATACGCCTGAAAGAAACGAAATGAGGTAAAACGAAAAAAAGAAAGAAAAAAAAGCTGAAAAGCGAGAGCCGTAGTGACGTCAGTCAGTGCCCTGAATGTCCTGTAAGCGCCATCAGCACCAGGAAACGTTACAGCAGCTGTCGAAGTGACTGATGAGAAAGGGATGGGTTGAAGGGACATTGAGGGACGATGGACAGGAAGTGAACAATCCCGGGGCGGTTGCTCTGCGGAGAAGCCCTTCCTAGAGGAAGGACGTCGTGTCTAGACACATCCCACGTGATTAGCAAAAAGCTCTCTCTCTCTCTTGTTTTGTTTTGTATTCACTTATAAACTGTTGGTGTTTTGTTTACCAATGGACGATAATCCCAAATTAATAGTTCCAAATAATTCGATTCATTTTTCAAAGTATTTTTAATTCAATACCTACATCGTCGATTTGTCCCAAGTATTCATAGTTTATTTCGAACTTTTTCTCACGACGTGTAGAGAAC
Organism: Laupala kohalensis; assembly: GCA_002313205.1. Taxonomy (NCBI): domain Eukaryota; kingdom Metazoa; phylum Arthropoda; class Insecta; order Orthoptera; family Trigonidiidae; genus Laupala; species Laupala kohalensis. The sequence continues at coordinate 447,120 of NNCF01125996.1, read as the reverse complement.
TTAAATAGTAGTCACTGGAATAATTAACAGCATTAGAATTATCCATAGTAACACGACGAAACAAAACATATGTTACGATGATAGAATATTTTTATCGTTATATTCAAGGTCAAAAACGTTATTTTTTATTGTGAATGTATGAGTTATATTAATAAATTCCAACACATTTTTGCTTATAAAATATACGTTATGATTTTAACAGTTACTGTCTGATAAGTCTTCACACTAAGAGGTACCTGACTAATCAGTAAATTATTAAAATAATTCCCCAAATTTCTTACCTCTTCATTTTAATAATTTTACAATGGATAAATTTTGATATCATTTTTAAAATACAGATTAATAATGTTTCATAAATCTTGATAATTGACTATTGGTTTTAGAATTTTGGTTTTACAAAACTTTTTTTTAAAGTTATCATAACCATCAAAAATTTGAACTCTCTCCGTTTACATGTTAAGTTAAAAAAAAAGTGTTTCGTTTATGTCCATGGCAGCTTCTGTCCCTTTTTAGTATATTGAGAAGAGAAATGTTTCTTACTCTCAAAGGAACACTGCAACTTTAGTTCAACCCATCCTGGCCCGGGTTTTTCTCCGTTTTTCCTTCGTGTAGAGGCGGATTTCTTATACAGGTTCTCTAGGCTTTGTCTAGGGGCGTGTTTATTGTAACAATAAATCGTGAATTTAGTGTTATTTCAATTCTTAAACACTATACTCAGAATAATCTATAGTTCGTTAATAACTTGTGCATGTAAATTTATAAACATATTTGCGTTAAATTACAAAAATATTGACATTCTATTAGTATTATAACTCGCACCTAACTTTTTATCTTATCTAGGAACTTTTGCTGAAATTTTTGAATCCACCTCTACCTTAGGGCCCTTGATCGGAATTGATGGAATACGTCCCTCACTTACTTCCGGAGAGTAAATTCGTTTATTGTCCTCCACGTGGTCATACGCAGTTTGTACTGTTTTTGAGAATAAATTTATTATTATTATTATTAAACAAGGTAAGGGATTATCGTATTTATCTGTTCCTTCTTTCTTTTCCATATTAATCCCCTCGTCTTGAGTCATTAAGTGGATATAGATCACCGATCACCGCATTCGTGTAACTAGAGGAGGCATCAACAATGATAGGGGCGTCGTTGCGTCCCCCTCGGAGGGGGATGTTGGCAGCAGTGCGGTGAGCGATAAGAACGTCGTGTGAGGGGTGATGGATGCCTTCTGTCGGCTGCACCCCTTCAACACTAAGGGTGGCTGATTGTAATCACAATTTATTTTCGAATTTGTGTGCGGAAATATTGACTAGGAAGAGGCGAGGCGGATTGATTTTATCTGAAAACTGATTAAGTCAATTCGTCAATTCTGCATCTTAAGTAATATTGGTTTCGATTGTGTGATGCTTTAATAGATAGGACACTGACGTATCTCATTTATTTCTGGTAGTTTTTTTATTATTTACCACCGAGAAAAAACGAAGTTATTGTCATTTGAATGTCAATGATGTGAGGCATGCTATTCTTTTTTCTTTTCTTTTTTTTTTGGTTTTTTCAATTCGTAAATATTGTGGGAAGAGTGACGTAACGTGATAAAAAAAAATATAAGAGAAACCAAACATCTGGAGCTGACATTTTTGTTACCATATCGGCATACGCGTATCACNAATCAATCAATCAATCAATGAATCATTGTTGTTCATCAATGAATCATTGATGAATTTTAACTCTTCTTCATTCATCGTCAAAAAAAAAAAAATCATAGCAAGACAATATAGCAATATTAATAAATCCTCTTTATTAATATCCATTGTAGACTGGAATAACTTTTACCTGCAGCAACACTTACGAACTTCCCAAAAAGAGTATTATGTCTCCTTTTTTATCTGTTGCCGAGCGTTGCTCACTTGCACAGTAATAAGTTGTTGTTATTGTTATTATTATTATTATTATTATTATTTTATTCCGTTTAGGATGTCAGCTCTTTCTGCTGGTCGTAGTGAGGTACGGGCTACACCGAGCGCACTCACTCTGGATGATCCAAAAAACATTTCTAACTATTCTTGATGCGTTGAGCAAAACAGCTTTCTGAAGGTGTACATAAATGGTCTTACGCAATTTTAACATGCTAATACTATTGTGGAGGGAGATAGGGATGACTCCTGTAGAGGATGATGATGATTATTATTATTATGGTAAAATGCGTCTTAAATCTCACCTTCCACATTATCCCTCATTTGCCTCGTGCGTAATCTTCTCCTCCTCTTCGTCTTTCGTTTAATCCTTCCTTCGCGTATCGAGGAAAGGGAAGAGACCGCTACTATCCCAACTGCCCCTCACCCTCAACGTCATGCAAATTTACTCTGCAATTAGTTTACATGAACGCAAATTCTGCCTAATGCTTTGAGCTAATAAGTCAGCTACATGAATTGTAAATATGTATATTCCATGCGTGGGGTGAAGGGGTGAGTAGTAAGTAGCTCCTTCTTCTTCTTCCATCGCCATCCTCTAACTCCAACACTCGCCGCACAGAGTGCGCTGAGAACGCTTTCCCTTCGCTTCTGTTGTTTTTCCCTAGGAAAGAAAAGCTGTTTGCTCCACAAACAAGGACCGAAGAAGATTGACGTTCTCACCAACACTTACTGTTAGTAATTATTCATTCCATTGTTGTGTAAGTAGCTATGACGAAAATAAATTCAGAGGCTGTTCCGATACGTGTTACATTCAGTTAATGTGTTCGGACCTCTTCAAAGAGGAGTTGTAATGAAATGTTCGAAGGATTTGTAAGATGTTAGTGCTGAACGTAACGCATATTTTGAAACAAATCTCGAAATTTATAATTCTTCGTGGTGACCATTTCATTGTATTATACGAGACAATATTCAATTGCAATTATTAACAATTTATTCATTCCAAGAAAATCCTTGTGCTTTATTAGTGATTTCTTCACATCCAAGCATGTTGAGGATAAAATTAATAGCTTTCTTGCTCTAAAACTATAACTTAATTTGTGCTGTTAATGAAAATACATTGTACAAAGAAAATTAATTCGGTGTTAATAACAGTTCTGAGCACGGACGATCTGAAATGTAATACATTCTCTGGTAACTCTAAATCGCTACAACGCGTTCCCCTCGGCGATGGTCAATAGTGAAACAAATGCACGAAAAGCTTGGAAGTCTCTGTATTTCATTAAACGACACAACCCTTCTGTCTTTAAGTTACAATTGTACTCATCTTTTCCTTTTTTTTTCTTCATATTTTCCGACAAAATTTTCATCTGTTCATTTTTAAGGGGTAGAATGAGTACGTTAAGAAAATGACCCCACGATCTTTGATATCTCACGGTAAATATGGATTTTTTTTTTCTTTTTTCTGCTGCGCATCTCTGAGATCTATCGCATTATTTGTTAAGCTGTCTGAAGTTGTTTGAATTTTTGGATGTTTTAGTGATATTTTGGTACTACCTCTTATTCTACAAGTTACGAAATATGAATTCATTCGAAAAGTGTTACACATCTGAGTGCCGAGATTTTACAATCAACCTTAGGTAAAATAGGCCTTACGGAAAAATATTGATTTGTTTTTTTCCTTGTTATGATTTTCAAAATTATTTTGGTGAACAGTTCTATAATAGCGAAAACGTTTCAAGGGCTGTGAATAATTTTGTTAAAAATAGCTGCAACAGCATTTTTTTACGTGAAAACACTCTTCAGCTATTTTTGGTTAAGTTAATTTTTGTTTTATTTAAATTTTTGGCGGAGTTGCTCGGCTTTTATTTGCACGAGTGTCGAATATTAAAACTATAGAAAATCATAAAAGACTCATTTTGTTCAGAAATGCTTTTGTTTCTTGTTTGTTTGTTTTTTTACTCTTAAAACACACTTTGAGGAATTTTATAATTCAACTTATCGAAATTACCTTTGAAACAATTCACTTATTAATAATTCATTGTGTTCACTTACAGACAACTCATAACGCACCTGTATCACTACTTGTTAAACTAAACGTGACCACTGACATTAAAACACCCTTGTAAACAAGGCGAGTTAATCCATCAAAAGAATTATCTCCCCTTTTTTTGTATGAAAAAAAATTACACGTGAAATCGAGCAGAATAAAAGCCATAAAACATCTCTCCATCTTGATAAAAGAGGAGAGTAATGGCTGTTCTTTTCGCAAATACACACGAACCCACATGCTTCCTCTGACAACTTGATCACAGCATGTAAATTAGAATTATAACTTCGTATTGTAACCTATTACTGCCTCGTCTGGGGAATACTCTGCTCTGCGTAAGTCCATTTGCCAATGAGTCAGATTCATGAAACAACATGCAAAGCTCACCGGTTTTCTTTCATTCAATATAAAATGCGAAAGAAACTTTCTTTTAAGAATTTTATTTTTAATACACGGCGTCGTCAAGGGATGTAAACATGAATGTAAAATCTTGGTGGCCGAAGGGTAACATTTGTACATTAGTACTAGCTGATTTGCCCGGCGTCCTCCCAGGTCGAATGTTTTGCTTCCGATGCAACTGAGATACAACTGCGGCAGCGCGGTTGCACCATTTCATTAAAACGCTTCTAAAATCTCAACCATTCGTACAAACTTTACGATTTACAGAAGTTTTTCTATCTTTGTTACATGTACAAAACAAAGATCCCATTAAATTTGATGAGTTTTTTTTTCCTTCTTAAATTCCTCACTTAAATTGAAGTATTTCAACAATTCTATTTTTCATAACGTTTTTCCGATTATTTATATTATTATATTCCGATAATATTTAATTATATTATATTTGTAGATCGACATATCCTTTTGTAGAACTCTTCAAGGTGAACAATATTGCCACTCTTTATTTGCCATCTATTATATCTAACCGTTTAGGTAGCGTAAGTGAATGTGACCGATTTCCCTCCCCCCCTATTTCATCATCATTTATTTTTCGCATAACGTTTTATCTTTCTTTTCACGCATTTAAAAAATAAGAGTTAGCCTATGTTTATTCTTGACATTTACTTTTTTTTAACAATACATTTTTCTTAATTTAGTACATACTGTGTTTATGAACATTAATTCCTCTTTCAACATTTTTTATTTCGTTGTAACAGAGACAATCTGAAATTCGTTTTTCTTTTCATGTATAGGAAACAGGTTAATAACTTCTCATTACGGCGATGTGAATCTATTTCCTATCGATCTGAACTGGTGGCTTCTATCTTCCATCACGGCAACAACCAGGAAACAAGAACGCAGGAGGCAGATTGCGCTTCCAACAACCCCCTCTCTCACATTCGGATGAAATCACAAACGCTTCGTGTTAGATGATGACGAAGACGACTGGGACAATGATACGGGAGGAGAAGGGGTACTCGTAATAATAATAATAATAATAATAATAATAATAATAAATTTATTGTCAAAGAAACAGTTAACAACTGCGTATGACCCCGTTGAGGACAAAGAACTAATGTACTCTCCTGAAGCAAGCAAGGGACCATCCCATCTCTCGTAGATAATAATAAAAATAGTTCGCTACGTCTTATAGTATTAACAGAAAGCCAACAAATTTCTGTGAATAAACCACAGAAAAGTTGTTTCACAAGAACTTTTTATTATCGAATTATTGATATTCTTCTTCCATGACACTTTCTTTCTCTTAACCCCACACATGGGATTGACTTGTGGAAAATAGTGAGAAGCCCGGAATTGAACTTGTGATAGAAAAGCGCAAACTCCGCGACATGTTCATGTGGCAATAGTTATTCGATATTCGAGTGAAGTAGAAATATTGAGGACGCAGATAATGTATCTGAGTCATGTTTTTTTAAAAATAATACTCTTGTAATATCGAGCGGTCGAGAATTAAATCACTAAAATATCTTAAATAAACAGAGTAACATGAACTTATTGTGACTTCAACTTGAAAAACATAACCTCACTAAAACCATTTAAGAGAAATTATTTCATTTACAATTGATGGTGTAATACATTGTGTCTAAAGGAGGAAACACGTATTTTCAAAAAAAAAAAAAAAAGACTTGTATTTAAATCACGAAATTTATGGAAGTTTTCCTCGATTTGTTGTAAAATAACCGTAGAATTTTTACAGCACTTTCATCTATTGGTCACTGGACATTTGAGAAAAATATTTCCCTTTTTGGCTTCGGTGATCTGGAAACAGTTGTGCTCGACCGCCATGTTTGTACATGCGGTCCGCCATCTTGTGCACTTCAACCTGAATATGGTTTGTTCTCTATTCTTACTATTCTTAACTGGTAGATAAAAAATAAGTAATTTTTTTCTCCGTGATTTCACTATGACTTGGCTGAGAGTTGGTCTCATCTTCAGTTTGGATACGCGTTTCTTCTTCACATATTGAAGCCTGAAGATGAATGAGAATTATTCTACTGGAAGAACTCTTTGGATGGATGCCCCAAAGGGACATCATTAGAGGAGAAGAAGAAGAAGAAGAGGAGGGAGGAGGATTTTAAGAAACGAATACACAGCGATTAAGGCGTTTTGTGAAGCACCCAGATGAAGAGATGTTGCCATGGAAACCCTGTGATTGATTACATCAACAAACGGAATCTGTTTCAGTCTCTTGACGACCTCTTTTCACCTACAGTGATATATTTTTAAAGACTTTACAAAGTGGATGCCTAAGGATGATAAAACGTCCAAAACGCTTTGAAGCTGTCCATTTGCACGTGCATCATTCTGTGTAAGAAAAGACGCAAACTTCTTAAAAATTAAAATTAAATTTTTTGTAGAACTCTTTTACATTTATGTTTTCCAAAAGAAAAAAAAAGGTTTTTCGTGAATTTTTCTGGAGGTTGCTTTGGAATTTAAGAGAAGAGAGAGGTAAAAAGCAAAATGTATTGGGGCCAACGTATGACGGGTGACACAACAGCAGCACAACAGCTGCTGGATACAATTTTACACTTTTCGAAACGTTACACTTGCAGCAGAAAATATAAAGATCTGACAATATGCGTCGTTCCATAGATTTCTAGAAGTCCCCTTGAACACTCATCGTGAACCGCTCGTACAACTCATGAACCCATGAGCTGCCGTCCTCCGCCCACCCGACCCTTCAATGACGAACTCCACCTGGGGAGGACTTGCAGGTGTTCATGAGTAGAAGACCTGACCTCCGTGATTGTGAGACTGACGTTATAGAAGAATGACTGCGTATTTAAATATTTATTACCAAGCCACGACGAATTAAAATGTTTTAAATGTGTGTCAATTCCGTATCATTTAAATTCATGAGTGAGTGAAAGTATTTCCTTCCATTTCTTTTTACTTTCCATCTCGCAAAGTAACAGTTTTTGAAATTGTGGCAAAAACTTTCCCCCAGTCACGGAGCATATCGGAGAAGAATTTCCTTCTGTTACATGACCAAAATGGCAAAATCAGTAAATTGATCTTTGAGATTAAGAATCAAGTATACGAGTATAAATTTAAATATAAATCTAGAGACGGTCATCTGTTGTAATAAATTTATCTTGAATTTAATGTAATTTTAATAGTTCCGATTTATAAACATTTTTTTTCCGAATAATCTATAGTTTGATAATAATATGTACTTGTGAAATAACTTTTTTGTGTTTCATTAAATAGTTTTTTTGTTGGTATTTTGTTGATACAATATCAAGTACTTAGCTATTTTCGTTGTTATCGTGGGAAATGTTCTGAAATGTTCAAATCCACTTCCTTGATAGGTCCCTTGTTTGCTTCCGAAGAGTAAATTAGTTTATTGTCCTCCGTAGTTCAAAACTGCTTTTTTTTGTTGTCAGTATAGGTTATTTAATTATTTCTCCAAGCAATTTCACGCATGACAATCAAACTAGTGTTTTCTAAGAGTAAGAGCTTCATCCTTACATTTCGAGTGTATCATCGTTTCATTGGTAGGTATGAATACGGCGATCGTGCTGCATGGCAGCTCAGACCATTGCACTGGAGCTATGGACTCCCTCAACGTCATAGAAAGGCGGTGGGGTCATTGTCCTCCCCCCCACCCCCACCCACCGCCCTGCAGAAACGGTTGACAGTGAATAATTGTTGCATGGTCGCAGTCACGCAGATTGTGTTCATCTGAGTCACATTACGAGATGGATATGCACAAATAATTCCTATGATATTATTCTAATTTCATCAGATTGTGATGTCCATTAAGAAAATACGAAACAAAGAATCACTATTGCAATAGTTTAGAGACATGTTTTTAAGAATTTGCATCAATTCATTTTTCTATTCACGAAATTGGTATAGGTAGTCAAAATATGAAAATGGTTCAAATCTCTTATTCGTCTTATGAAGTCAGGAAAAGCTTAGTTTTTCATACTTCATGGTTTTATTTTGTAATGTCTATTTCGTCTACCTTCTACATGTCCGGGGTTCGGTCCCCGATGAGGTGCGGATTTTGTTTTTTCTCGCCTCAACATCCAGACTGACTCCCAGGCCTACTCAGCCTGCTGTAAAGTGAGTGCCGGGTCTATCCTGGGGCGAAGGTCAAGAAATTGCGGAGCTCTACTCTTCGTATATCCCACGGGTACTTTTTAGGGCCGTCACTTGGACAGTTTGACTTCGAAGTTCAATGAAGAACAATAACTCAAGATGGAATATGACTCTTGTTTTACCAGAAATTGGCTTCCGTGCACACTTGAATAGGGAACTTAAAAGATCCATCGTGAAACAATGCACACCGTTCTTTAGGATTCGTCGTGTGCGATTATAAGCCTTTTATATAACTTTGTATCCCACTATGAAATATAAATCATCGTAAATAAGATTCTGATTAAATGTTTCAAGTACCAATTTAGACTGTTCCACCAAGAATCTCTTACACGATCAATTTATACATTTTAAGACAATCCTCCAATAAGGAAACCTCAGTTCAAATAACGTTGTAACTCTTATCTCTTTTTGGACACAAGAAGATATTATAAATTTATAGACATTTACAAGACATTCCTCGAATGTTCAAATTTGGATTGGTTCAAATGATAGTTCTCGTTCTAATATCTTCAAAATCCACCTTCTATCAAAACATCAGAAAATGTTTTGTTCTATTATCCAGTCATAATAAAGAATGTTCTTGACATCGGAAGAGATGGAGATAAACCAAGTTCAGTACTTCTTAGTGTCATGTCTGTCTTCTGGATAATTTTCATTTTAAGCACAATCTTAAGTGTCCTTTAATTCCGGTTTGACAGTGACTTTTTTAAGTTCCGAATTTTAAGTGCTCTTATAAAAGGTAAAATAGAAAGTAAGTTATTGTCAACTAAAAATTATTTATTTTGCCAAAGCGGCTTTAGACAACTTTTGTGGCCTACAATCAACATACAGTATTATGTGTAGCTATTGGTAAAAATGATCTTCATAATAATAAATGTATATTAAGATAGACAGGAGGATGTTTATATTGTCGTTAATAATAGAGAAAATTTATTACTAATTGGTTTGTTTCGAAAAATTGAAATTAGTGTACATTTCGCAATAACTTTTCGGCTGATAGTATCATTCTATTTAAAGTTAAAACCGAATACACTGCCACTACACAATTATAATAAAAACTAATTGCAGTTTGATAACGCAAATATCGATATTTCAAAATGTTCATTTATCATTTTTGCTTAATTCGTGTAACAAAAAATTAGTTTTACAAAACCAGCGTGTGTAAAGTAAGTGAAACGCAATTAGTTGTGAAATATTTGTCAAGATTTATGAGTTCGTGAATCAAATCGTGTAATCGTATGTCGCTGCGTGTCCTGCAAGACTCACGCACTCGCGCCACCAACAGCAGGAACTGTGAACTAAGGGGTCATCTGCACGTGGGGACGAGATGCCATTTATTATCCGGTGACTCATATGATAATTTAATCCCTCGGGGCTGACTGATACGCCCTTTTGGTAACTGATACACTGACGAGCATGTATCGTGCCTCAGGGTTACCAACTAACACGGCTGAATATACTTGTCTAGCAATCGCAGGTTTTAAGGTTATATTTATTTATTTATATTTCATACAGGCAATCGCCCAACTCAAAAAGTTCGATACATATTTCTATTAAATATTTATCAGTCTCGTACAATAACTAGTATTTTGCTCATTGTTTGACGAAGTTCGGAGTTGGTAGTATACACAGTACTGTATAAAGAATATGTAGTCATAAGGCCACGCGGTCGAAAAGGCCTTACGAATTAAAAAAAAAAATCAACTGGATAGTAAGACTACATATTCTTTATACAATAGTATTGCTCATTCAGAAAATGACTTCTTGCGTGATTTGTAAAAGGTGATTTTAGGAGGCGATATAACATCTACGTCGGAGTCATTTAACAATCTTCACATATGTCACATGGCTGCGTTATAACTCAAATTTGATTTCAATATTGGTAGATAAAACAAAACCTTTTGTTTTTCAGATTTCTCGGTTTAACATGCTGAGGTATCAGAGGCAACAGCTCCGGACGGATTAATTTATTGTTCAATGAGTCATATAATATTTTAGCGTCATTTAAATTTCAGTATGATTGGAGAGAACTCAATTGGAAAATATTTGCTGTTTGTGAGATAAACTTGGTGAGGGCATTATATAATATTTTCTATTACTTACCGCTGGTTTTTCTGATCGGTTTTTTATGTATGCGTTTATTTCTATTGATTAAATCTGTCATCATTATTCTAGTAATTTAACATTTTTTATTAATAGCCGAAACGTCGGTGTACTTGCTTAAGAGTTCGTCATCTTTCTGGTTTAAATTATGGAACACAGTCTGGCGAACATGAATATTGAATAGCAACATACATACGGTTAAAGTGAGTCCATGAAGTAGATAGCAGTAACATTGATAACGGTCACAAATTTTACAAAGCGTTGGCATATGAATCTATTAAACTCTCTGACCCCAACCAAAACTGTGATTTAATTTTATATGTATATTTTGACTAAGAACAATATTTTCAAATGCCATATATCGTATGAGGAATATTTTCACTATTTAGACTATATCTAATGAACAAAAATACGATTGATATATTTATTATAATTAATGTGAAATAAACACATTTTCGGTTGTTTTTTTTGATAGGTTCCTCAAATTTTATTTCTAATGTTTAGTTTAATTCAAATATAAATTGTTTAAAAGTTTGACATGAGGAACAATATGTTGAAAATATCAATTTTTAAACATTTAATGATTTTTCAAAAGTAATTTTATATGGAAGAACTATTGTAGAAAACCACAATTTTTTTAGTTACAAAATACTTTATTCTGTAATTTCTGTACATCAGCATATTTTTTTATTTCTATTCTTGTGCAAGCATGAAGTATTTTAAGTGATGCTTGAATTAATATTTAATAAAGTGTTTCCAGAAAAGGTAACTATAAACCATTTTATGAATAGTAAGTATATAGAGCAGGTTAGTTTAAATACGGAACTTACAAGTTCCGTATTTTTTAATAGGTTTTTAAGTTTCATGACGTTTGAGAGAACGACTACAGCATTCAGTTTTCTTTTTTCGAAACAGCAAATATATTTCATTAAATATCTGTTGCACAATTTTTCGTTGTTTCTAAGAAAAGAGAAAGTACAGTAAAGTTACTTTAATGAATGCCCTGTGACAACTATTAAAGATATAGTAGAAATATTGAAGGCGCCAAAAATTGGGAAACTTCTCGCATCTTTTTCAGTGTCTTCCAGTGTGCCATCGTCGCTAATATTTTGACACGATATACTCACAGTGAATGTTCCAGTATTAAAAAGATGAGGACCACTTTCGACCTGAGCTTGTTGAAAGCTCCATTGTCAGTCGAAGTGAAGAAGATATGATGAAGAATCATGGCACGTACACATACCCATTACGACACAGCCGTGTCCTCGCTACTCGATCTCAGTCCATTAATTTTCTTCTTTCGAAGGTCCTAAACGCGCGACAGTCCCAGCGCATAGAGATTCGTGGTTCATATGTCATGTCGAATGCAAATTACGCGCTCGAATCGAAATCCTTCTTCGACCTCCGTCGTAATTGACTCTCGAAAAGTGTATCTCTCGATCTCTCGAACAGAAGCCGACAGACACGTCTCGACTTCATCAATTCATTCTCTATCTTCGTCCTCAACTCCAGCTCTCGCCCTATCAGAACACGGAACATGGTTCTCCAGTAGAAGATCAACCTTCACTGTACACAGCGATGGAAATCTATCAAGGTCTGTCGAGCAGCCAATATCATGTGTCACGCTAGATATCGCTCATGCTGTGATGACTAGTGTTTATCTTTATACTGTTCAGTAAATGACATCGAATATTTCAAAAGTAAATATCCACGCGGGAATATATCACGGATGAAACGCCATAAATCCTCAAAAGCTCAACGAGACGAAGAGTGGATTCTGTTTGTTTCAAAATGAAATGGTCACACGTGCTTCAATGGTTGTGTTCATAGAATAAATCATTTCCATTGAGTAAACCATTACTCGTTAAATACCCACAAATCACGTTAAATTATGCACAAAATCTTGATTTTCAATTGATTATGTCAAATGTGATGAGCTGGATGTCACGGCGATGTATTTTATTTTTTGAAATTTAGAAATAAAAAAGAAGAAACTGATATTACCTTCTCTAAAAATATTATCTCTCCTTCACAATTTGCAACTTATTCCTTCAGTAATGAATTAGTTGAGCTGGAAATGTTTCCTTCCAATCTCCTCCGTCGAAGCGGGTAATACGGATTTTAGGGAAGTTAAAAAAAAAAAA